>CAUYSK010056829.1:0-26993 GCA_963575035.1 Avahi laniger | reverse complement strand
TGTATGAGTGTTCCTACCTCTCCGCATCCACGCCAACATTTGTTGTTTTGGGTCTTTTTGATAAAGGCCAGTCTCACTGGAGATAAGTGACATCTCATTGTGGTTTTGATTTGCATTTCCCTGATGATTAGAGATGTTGAGCATTTTTTCATAAGTTGATCTACTTTTTCAGGACAAGAAAAAAGGAAGAATGTTGTGGTCTTTTTTGGACTCTCCTTGGTCCATTTAACTCCTCTTACCTCCAGCTTCTGGCTCATGCATGAGAAGTGTTTAAATGACATAAGAAGAATAAATTTAGGCAAACATCTCTAATTATCTGATAGCTGTGATTCAATATTAGCTGGTGAAAGCTCTTTTTCAAAGATGCTCTAATGCTCGCTCTTTTGTGTCGTATTGTTAATGGGTTCTTTCAAAGTGCCCTGAATTTCACTGTCCCTTGATAAAGTGATATGCTCTCTGGCTGATGTCATATTAGTCAATCCACAGCTATTGCCTTGTGGTAGAATTCTATACAGAGTCTTTCTGCTGGGACTCTGTTTTAATTCAAGCTCTTAAGATGGAGAGTGCCCCTTTAATGATTAGGAGAGACACAAGGCAGAAAGAAAGATTTTTATTGCTTACAGTTCCTGTGTGTACATGGCATGCAGAGATGGTGCCAGGAGTTTGTTCAGCACCAGGACAGAGAGAGGGAGAGGAAACCCAGGGGCTGATACCTTTACTGGAGCCCAGAGCACTATCCAAACAGAGTTCCCACAGGAAATTTTAACTGTGAATATAAAGTGAGTAGGTACAAGGATAATTGTAAATGTAGAATAAATAAATAAATTGATAAGTGCCCGAAAGAAATATCTAAAATATCTGTCATTGTGAAGAAATTTACAAGATACTTATCTAGGAGTTCTGGAGTTTCAACATTAATATGATGAAAGTAGAAAAATGTTTAAACTATTCACTTATTAAAATAATGAAGAGTGAGATGAAACAATAATAATAACTTGAGAATTATTAGATAAAATACCAAGGATTTTGCTTCTCTTTAAAATAAGATTTACAGTTTCAATTTATCTAGTTAAAATAAATTCTTTCTCAGAAAAGAAAACAAAGTGGGACATCCTAGTAGTCCCTTTAATGTAGTTAAGCACATTAGTGGTGATCCTAGACCCTCAGTTCCTGAGGTCATTGATGCAATGTCCTTCACCTATTGTCACCTTTTGCTTACTCTAGGTCAGGTTACCAGGAGGCAAATTCCAACATTGTGAGTTAGTCATTCAGTCACACACAAAAATGAGAAGACTACAAGAAAAAGCTATTAAAGATACCCTTGGTAAGAAGAAGATGGCACAATTTGCTCTTCCTTCTTTTGCTACTCACTGATAAAATTTTTTCAGGTTAAAACTTCAATCCCTTATATATTCTGTTTTGAGGACATGATTTCCATTTTTTATATATTCAATTTGTTTTATTTAATAGAATTTCTGAGTTACACAAAAATGTAGTGAAATTTTACTGCCGGACAAGCTTCTCCAGAGGAAATATTGATATTTATTTTCTATCGAGTCTGCAGGGAGCTATAAATGTTTTTTACTGCATTCAAGTGAAACTTGAAATATCTTTTGATATCAATCAGATAATTTATAAGAACAACATTAAATCATTACCAGAATGAGTATAAGGACTATTTTGAGATGGTCTACATTATGTTGTTTTATTTAGAATAAGAGAAAATATATTGTGTAGTGAGATTTGGAGACTGGTATTCCTAAATTCAAATCCTGGTTGAGCTTGTATTACCTTGGACAAACTACCCAAAGATTTTAACCCTCATTATGAAAAGTTGTTTGAAGAATTAAAAATAAAACAGAGTGTCTCTTAACAGATAGGAGCTATTCAATAATTGGTTACTTTGTTACTTTTTTTTCAAAATGTCATTACGTTATTACAGTAATTCAAGTTCTATTTTTTAAAAATAGAAATTGTGTAATATCCTTGTCATAGATGTGGAATTGAATATGCACATGATTAGTCGAAATAGAAATTTGCTCTCTTTTGAGATGAGACAATGATTTGGAAGGTTCCAAGGAGTAGTTGGCATTTGAACTGGTCTTTTAAGAATATGTATTATTGTGATAGGTACAATAGGAGAGGATTAAAAAAAAAAAACAGAACAGAGAACTGCAGCTATATTCTCACTGAAGTTATATGGCTGTTAAATTCTAAAATTTAAATATTTAACTGAATCTATTTATCACTGCTCTCATTGTTCCAAAACCCTTCATTAGTGATTCGTTGTTATAAATCCTCAACTATTTTCTAGAAAAGCAAATGAGTTTTAGTCTATTTTTGGGAGGGAACATTTTTAGTGAGATTACAATTTTAAATGCTGAAATAGTTGTTCATTTGTTTGTTTGTTTGTATTCCTTTGGTAAGATCATCCTGATGTTACCCTAATATTTTCCTGTCATTTACTACACATTATACTTTCTAGATACTCAGTCAATGTATTCTGAGCTGAATAAATGGTTCATGTTTAAAAAATTACATGGAACAAAACATCAAGTCAGCATTTAATTGGAATAAATAAAAAGCAAGTATAGCTCTCTTTCTCAATTAGTGGTATAAACCACTGTGACTGTAGGCATGAGTACAATTTTTTGGATTCTAAAGTGAATGAAATAAATTTAGAATGTGAATTCATTATCAGAATTTGGATTTTATTGTTGGACAATTCGTAGGATTTTTCTGTAGCTTTTCAGCTCAATTCTTTCTGCTTTTGAAAGATAATTGGTTATAAGATGTAGGACATAGTGTTTCAGTTATACTTCTTTAAGACAGTCTGATAAATCAATATTTGATCAAGGGTGTCATAAAAATGATACAAGTGATTCTTTCCCTGAATATTTATATAGTATTTTAACATATTATTAAAGAATTATAATGTCATGGTTTTAGAACAGCATTTTAGTTTATCACTTCTGTTTTATAAATGAAGAAATTGACATGCTATTAGAAAAAACAATGAGAATAAAATATATAATGTTTTAACTCCTAGACTACTTCACTATTTTATCAGGAAATGTATTTTTTATTCAAGGTGAAGAAAAATAGAACATTTAGAATTGAATATTAAACTCAGGAGAAAATGTAAAATGAGGAAAACTTTTTCTTATGTGCATGGAAAATTGCACCTAGTCCCATTCGTGTCCTACAACCTCTTTCCTGTAATACAATCATTTAGAAGTTGTAATTTATAGTTATGCAAAAAAAAAATAGAGTGTAAGTGACTCTAACCAGAAAATATTGCTGTAGAATACAATCCTAAAATCCTAGTCTGGAACAGAATTAAGGATCTTAAGAATGAAACAGCTATGTAATATGTTTAGCATTTGAGAATTTTCCAGACATTGCATTGGTGTTAGGTAAAAGAATGGAATGGTTTTCTTTTCAAAATTTTCATACTTTATGGATATACTGAAGTAAACTTCGAACACCAAATGGAATGTATGTAGTAAAAAATGATACTTACTTAGTTTTCCAGCCATGGGTTAAACCATCTGAGTTTTAAGATCCTGGGATGGGCCATAATCTAGCTAAAATGTCTAAAAATACAATTCTGAAATGCTATATTACTTTCATCTCTTTGACCTATGTTGTGTGATGCATTGCAAAAGTTGTAATGCATTTTTATGTTACTTGATCTAGAGCTATGAAAAGGGGGCAAATCACAACTCTCAAATATTTTATGTCAACCTTGAATATTACTTAAGCACTTTCCATATGCTTTGGTATTCTCCTTATGGCATTTGTGTCGGGAAGTCGATAGAAGGAAAAAAGAAAACAAAAACAATCAAAACCGGCCAGGCACGGTGGCTCACGCCTGTAATCCTAGCACTCCAGGAGGCCGAGGCAGGTGGATCGCTCAAGGTCAGGAGTTTGAAATCAGCCTGAGCAAGAGCGAGACCCTGTCTCTACTAAAAAATAGAAAGAAATGATTTGGAAAACTAAATGTGTGTGTGTGTGTGTGTGTGTGTGTGTGTGTATAAATTAGCCAGGCATGGTGGCACATGCCTGTAGTCCCAGCTACTCCGGGAGGCTGAGGCAGAAGGATTGCTTGAGCCCAGGAGTTTGAGTTTGCTGTGAGCTAGGCTGATGCCATGGCACTCACTCTAACCCGGGCCACAAAGGGAGACTCTGTCTTAAAAAAAAAAAAAAACACAAAAAAATAATCAAAACCCACAAACCTTATTTTTCTTTCACTGTAGGCCTGATTACCTATTTCATAGCAACTGAAAAGGAAATTACAATTTGGCTGGCTGCTTCAAATGTTTCTTACCTATTTCTTTACTTGAAGTGTTTTCTTTGACTATGCCTGGCATATGAATTCATACCTTACTCTATTACTCTATGCAAAACCTTCTAATGATTTCTATTTGTTTAAGTGACAATGTTTAAACTGTTTAGTATGAAAACTTTTCTTCAGTTTATCCAACGACTTCATTTTTACATGCATTATCCTCAAATATGTTCTGTGTTTTCCCAATGAATCATTTCTGTTCTATACTACCTTTTTTCTTTCCTCTTTAAAAATGGTTTTGTTTTATTTTAAAATAATTTTTAATAAATATTGGGACTATAAAATGTAAGAAATATTACCATACATCCAAAATTACATCACCAGAAATAACATTATTAACATTAGCTGAAAATTTCTTAGACATTTCTCTAAGCATATGTAGAGTATCATATGGCCAGATAGGCAAACAGAAAAAGCAAGTCACTGATAAGGAGGGAAAGCTAATCACACTCTCCAAAACTTCTCTATTTTATTTGATTCATAGTTAATGGAGCAATGTCTAGAATATTTTTATAGAATAACTATGTTAGTGTTGAGGAGACCCAAGCAAGACGGTGGAATAGGACTACCCAGTGCTTGTTCCCCCAAGGAAATATTAATTATAGCAATTATCTGTGCACAAAAATACCTTTATAAGAGCAGAGGAACCCAGATGAGAGATTTGGGGATATCACAAAAATAAGAAAATACATATTTAAGATGGTAGGAAGAAGAGTTTTACATTACCTGTGTTACCCCTCACTCAAACCCAGGTAGCACATAATGAAGAGAGATATCCTCTATTTTGATAAAAGAGAAGGAAGTGAGCCTTGGACCCCAACACCAGACCCATTCTTCTAAAATTAAGAACTGGGCAAGCCCTTACAACTCCAGACTACAGGCTGATACCTGTGGACTGAGACTCCATGTCTGCCCCCACATCAAGCTGGAGCCTGAGGCCCCAGACTCCAGGGCTGTTCAGTGGACTGGATATCTGGGGCTGCCACAACACCTAGGCCCTACTTTCTGTGATTCTGGACTGGCTGTATTTCTGGGCCAGGCCCAACAGCCCTGGGTTCTGGACCCACATCAATGCCAAGGTATGTCCCACAGACTCAGTCTCTAGGCCTAGCTCTGGGCCAGGCTGGCCCCAGTTGCCTTGGGTTCCAGACCATCCACAGAACTGAGCCAGCAAGACATGTAGAAAGGAACAAAGGATCTACAAACAACTGAAAAACGATGAACAAAATGACAGTAATAAATCTTTAAATAATTACCTGGAATGTAAATGGATTAAATTCTCCAACCAGAAGACACAGAGTGGCTGAACAGATAAAAGATAGGACTCAACTATATGCAACCTATAAGAGACTCATTTCACCTTTGAGGACACACAGAGTGAAAGTGAAGAGATGGCAAAATGTATTCCAAGAAAATGGAAACCAAAAGAAAGCAGGAGTACCTATACTTATAAAAAATAAAATAGATATTAAGTCAAAAAGTATAAAAAGAGACAAAGAAGATTATAATATAATTAACAATTAAGGAGTGAATTCATCAAGAGGATATAACAATTTTAAATATATATGTACCCAACATTAGAGTACCTATGTATACAAAACAAATATCAACACATCTAAAGAGGGAGTCTGTAATAGGATAGTAGGGGACTTCAATACCCCATTTTCAACAATGGACAAATAATCAAATCAGAAAATCAATAAGGAAACATTGAACTTAAACTGTACTTTAGTCCAAATGGACCTAACAAACTATCTTAGTTCATTTTGTGTTACTACAATAGAATACCACAGACTGAGTAATTTATAAAGAAAACAAACTTATCTTTCACAGTTCTGGAGGCTGTAGGTCCAATATCAAGGTCTCAACAATGGATAAGGGTCTTCTTGCATGTTATTCCATTGCAGAAGGTAGGAAAGCAAGAGAGGGCAAGAAAACAAGAGATTCAACTTGCAGATTTAAGTTGTTTTATAGTTGGCATTAACTCATTCATGAGGGTAGAGCCTTATGGGATGCAGCACAAGCAGTTCTAAATGAGAACATTATAGCAATAAAAGCCTGCTTCAAAAAAGAAGATATCAAATACAGATACTAACATTAATTATACCTCAAGGAACAAGAAAAAGAAGAACAAACTAAGCCCAAATTTAGAGCAAGGAAAGAAAAAATAAAGATCAGGCAAAAATAAAGGAAATAAAGACTAGAAAAACAATAAAAGGATCAGTGAAACTGTGTTTTTTTTTTAAAGTATAAACAAAATGGACAGACCTTTAGATAGATTAGTAAAAAAAAAAAAAAAATGACTCCCAGAATGGACATATAGTGAGACCTGATTTCTACAAAAAAAAATTAAAAAAAGAAAAATAGCTTGGTGCAGTGGCACGCTCCTGTAGTCCTATTTACTCAGGATGTTGGGTTTGGAGGATAGCTTGAGCCCATGGGTTCAAGGTTGCAGTGAACTGTGACTGTGATTGTACCACTGCACTCCAGCCTGAGTGACAGAGTGAGAATATATCACTCTCTAAAAAATTAAAATTAAAAAAAATCATAAGAGACTACTATGCATAATTATATACCAGCAAAAAAAGTTAGATAACCTAGAAGAAATGGTTATATTCCTAGACACATACAACCAACCAAGATTGAATCATAAAGAAATAGAAAATCTGAATAGATCAGTAACGAGTAATGAGATTGAGTCAGTAACATAAAAATTCCCATCAAATAAAAGTCCAAGACCTGATGGCTTCACCAAATTCTGAAAACATTTAGAAGTAATATTGTTAGTCTTTCTCTAATTCTTCTAAAAAATTGAAGAAAGGATACTTCCAAACTCATCTTACGAGGCTAGCATTACCCTGATACCAAAGCAAAATAAGAATGGTACAAGAAAAGAAAATATTTCTAATGAACATAGATGCAAAAAATCCACAAAATACTACAAAACTGAATTGAACAAGATATTTAAAGGAAAATTCACCATGACAAAGTGGGATATACTCTTGGGATGCAAAGATGGTTTTATTAAGAGACATGCAAATCAATAAATGTGATACACCACATTAACATAATGAAAAACAAAAATAGTATTGTCTCAATAGATGCAGAAAAACATTTGACAAAATTCAACATCTTTTTATGATACATGACAAATATATACAATTTTCATTTGTCAGGTGAAATAATTATTTTTTTAAAACTCTAAAAATAAAACTCTTGTTCCCCCAAAAAATATATCTAGTTACGTGGTTATTTCGGCTTAATGAAGATATTCAATCATTCTTACACATGAAGATATCAAGAAATGAAGCCCTCTTCAGCCTGATTTAAAAGAAGAATTACAATGCAGGTTGTTGTAGAACATTTTAGTTTTCTTTGCTTTATAACATCATTTTAGGAGAATATGTTATTTCCACTTTATAGATAAAAAGTGGAATTTTTGGTAGTTTAGTATAGACAAGACAACATGGATGTCTTTACATTATACTATTGCACTATGTTTTTGTCAGTATCCTCATATGTTCAAGCCAAGCAGGCCTAGCTGTTATTGCTCAGGAGAATTGTTAACTTTTGTTAAATACCTAAATCCCTGTTTCTACTTTTCCTGGATGTACTACACTGAGTTGCATATATGAGAAAGAGCTAGATATGCAAACCAATCCTAGCAATTCTGAGCATTGCCTTTTTGGACTTTTGGTGTAAATTGTTCTAAAATCACACCTCTCCAATAGTGAATTTCATGCATGGTACATGGTCTTAACCTACATCTTGTCATGCATTCTCTGCAAATTAGCTGAGAAAAAGTATCCAATTTTATTTTTGTGATATAGTAGCAGAAAATAGAAAAAAGTGTATTTTTAATAGCTTTAGGTGTCATTGTGATAGCATTACATCAAAGATCTGAACATAGTCTCTGACAATTTGATAGTTACATACCTTAACTAAAATGATAAACATAAATTAGTGTTCACTATTGGTGGCACTCTGGAATAGTCCAATACCTGCACTTGATTTATTAGAAGAAGTTTCATGGAATAACTTATTTGTATAGCTAAGTATAGTCTTATCTAAGAACTGAAAATATATATTTCACTGAAAAGTTAAAATTTTTAAAAATTTTATTGTTTGAGATTCATACCCTTATCTCAAACTGTGCTTAGGTACATGCCTTTCATTCATATCTACGCCTGTTCCTAAACTGGACAAACATACACTGTATCATTTTTCATAGCTGTAGAAAATTTTAAGGCACTATGGATTACTGCTTATGAACTCTAGATTTGATGTTAAATAAAGCTTCTGTTTTAATCTTGATTAAAGATTTCTCATTTTTGATAATTACATTATAGAAGTTAAGTAAGTTTTCCTTTTCATCTGCAAAATGTAATAGTACTTCTTACTAATATAATTGAAAGGTTAGCATGAGGTCACATTATCTCAGAATAGCATACACTTCTTTTTTATAACTGCTATAATTTTATATTTGTTTATGATTAATATATTTTCTTATAATTTGTGGTTACCATAGAGGTCTTGTGTCATTGTTCTCACCATTATATTCTCATTGCCTTACACAGGCTCAACACACAGTAGGCCATCAAAATTTAGATGTTAAACCAATGAAAAACATATGTAAATGGCTTAGTATGGTATCCGACATATGATCTTTATTACTTATTATTAAACATCTCTATTGATTATAAAATGATTCATAGCCCATAGTATGTTAAAATTTGGTCTGTGAGATTATACATGACAGAACTTACATTATGAGAACAAATTTCTCTTATGTCTTAACATTTCACCTGATTTAAAATGAATGATGGAAAAAAACGTGGTTCATGTAAAAGCTGATTTCCTAGGTTTTAGTTTGAGTCTCCCTATAAGTTTATTTCCTATCTGGTTGAATTAAAGTTATTTTTAAAATCGTGTTACTAACAAGATACTAAGAGACCATTAACTGTAGAGATGCTACAAGTCTACACAGTAATAAATGAGATCAGTTGAATGTCATAAGCTTTCTTTGATATGGCTATTTTAAATTATTGCACATAGTGATAATTAATTACATTTCCTGAGATTATAAACTCATTTTCTGTACTGAGAACTAAAAATAAATCTGATATTACATAAAAAAAATACCAAGTGGCATTTGTTGTTTTGTAAGTGTTGCCTGCAATGAGGCACTTGAAACATGATAAAGATAAAAGGGCAATGCCAAAAAGATGATGTATTTCCCAATTTTTCATTCCTTTCCAATAACCCAACAACAATGCTACACACAGAGAATTCACTATATTTGATATAAGAAAAGAAATTTGTACTTCATCACGACTTGTTTTATTTCTTAATACCAACACTTCATTTCATTTAAGAATTCAAATAAATTTTGATTTTTTTAATGTCTAAGCATTCTGCATCTCTCAGGAGCTCAGCATTATGTCTGGTAAATAATATATAAATAAGAAGTATTTATGAAAGGACTATACTTAGGACCTCCACTTTTCAAATAAATTTTATAAAAAAAATAAGTTGTCTAACACATTATCAATATGCAAATCTTGCTCAACAAACTCCTAATGTATAATCTGTATGGCATGCCTTTCGGTGCTCTTATTTGATCAAAATTAGTATTAAGTAGTGTTCCCATAGCAATAATATGTAACTAATATCAACTGGAATCAATCCCTGATTTGGACATGACATAATTTTGATCCTCGTAAGACATTTCATATTCTGGTTTCTTTGGATCCACTCAGCCTAAATAACTCTCATTTTATTTTAAAACCTTCAGCAACTTGCTCTGATCATTCAGAACAACTTGACGACAGAATTATGATGATATCCAGGTTTCTCTACTTCTAATGTCTTTTCAATACAAAGCACAGTATTAATTAGCAACCTGACTCAAGTTCCTTTATCAAGACAAATTATTTACTTTAAGTCGGATGTTCTGTTTTTAATAAATCCACGATTACCAGGGGCATATAGAAATATACCAATGAGATATTGAAACTTAAGTTTTAAAATTTAATATTAATATGTCTTCTGACAAAAGATGTTTCCTATTGATATGCACTTATTGAAATCATCAAATGATTTAGGTTATAATACACTCACAAATTTTAGTTTAATTCATGAATTATTTAATTTTTCTCTCTACTTAAAATAATTGATGTGTAAACTGCTAGTCAAAAATATCAAATACACAAAGATAAACATTTAGAGCATTTCTTTTTTATTTGAATATTCAGTATCACAACTGTAATTCTGTATTGTTACTCAATTATTAATTATTGAACTTTGCATTTCTTAGAGCACATTTTAGGTGATAGATGAATTCAAATAAAGTGAAGGACAAGTTTAAGACAATGTTAAATCAAAGTTATAATTCCAAAACTTGCCACTTTCAATTTCCTTCAAAATATTTTCATCATGTAGAATTTTTCCTCTGTATCTGTTTCTTGTGCTAATTTTCTCTTCCCACTGGAACATCAAATGCCAAAGTCACTAATTTATTAATTTTGCTTCAAATTAAAGCTTAGGTAAATTTTCTAGGCATATAGTAGTTCCCTCATCATATATTCATTTTGTTCAAAATGTGTTTCCTTTGAACTTAAATGCTGGCCAAGTTATAATGAAGTGCTTGGAGAATAGTAAATTGAAAATACAACCAGAGGCACTTTTTCTGTTCCCATTGTCTCACTAGTGTCATTATTTTGCCCAGTGTTACTGAGTTTGGGGACACCATGAGATACAGCAATATATTTTTACTTTTAAGCCTGAGGCAACTGATGTTTACAGTAATAAGTATCTGCCCACAATGCTGACATCTCTCTGCTTTTAAGAAATGGTGCCAAATCAGGCAGGGGTCTGGTCCCGTCACATCTTTAACCCTTCTTTTATTTCCAATTGCTTGCTTAATTTCTCAACATAATGGCAATCCCTTCCTGTTTTGTTTTGTTTTGTTGAGACAATGAGACAGAGTCTTGCTCTGTCGCCTGGGCTAGAATGCAGTGGTGTCATCATAGCTCACTGCAACCTCTAACTCGTGAGTTCAAGCTATCCTCCTGCCTCAACTTCCCAAGTAGCTGGGACTACAGGTGCTGGCTACCACCCTTGCTAATTTTTTCTGTTTTTAGTGGAGACTTGATCTCACCCTTGCTCAGGCTGGTCTGATCTCAAGTGATGCTCCCTTCTGTCTTGGCCTTCCAGAGTGCCAGGATTACAGGTGTGAGCCACCACATCTGCCTGGCCCTCCCTTTCTGTTCTTTACACCAAAGGAGAGCTAAAGATAGAAACAGTTACCATAGACTACCAATATATTTCTGAATCCAAGAAAAAAGACTTCATTATTTTCTTACTAAGTATATTTAACTGTTTAAGTTTATTTTTAAGGACAAAACTTGATAATCATTTGTGCTTTTCCTGTTTTAAAACATGTCGTTGAATTGTTTCAAGTGTCGTTGAATTTGTTGGATGTGCTATTTATGTTGTAACCTGTGAAAATATATTTGTTTTTATTTTAGTATATTATGGGGTTACAAATGTTTAGGTTACATATATTGCCTTCGCCCCACCTGAGTCAGAGCTTCAAGTGTGTCCATCCCCCAGACAGTGCACACCGCACCCATTAGGTGTGTATATACCCATCCCCTCCTCCCCTCTCCCACCTGCCTGACACCCTATGAATGTTACTACCATATGTGCACATAAGTGGAAATATTTTGAATAATAATAAAAGGCAGTTTAGCTAGTATAGCTTAGAAGTTAATCTAGTAAATGTGATCATAGAACTTACAAAAAAATATATAGTCGACCTTTGAACAATATGGTTTTGAACTGTGTAGATCCACTTACATGCAGATTTTTTTTCAGTAAATATATAGGAAAACGTTTTGGAGATTTGTGACATGGATAAACTACATAGTGTAAAAATGTCAAAAATATTAGGAAAAAGTTAGATATGTCATAAATACATAAAACGTATGTAGATACTAATCTGTTTTATCTTTTACTACCATAAAATATACACACATCTATTATAAAAAGTTAAAATGTATCAAAAGTTACACACGAACATTTACAGACATTACCTAGAACCATTCACAATCAAGAGAAATGTAAACAAATGTAAAGATGCAGTATTCAATCACAACTGCATAAAATTAACTATAGTATATACTGTACTACTGTAAAAATTTTGTAGCCACTTTCTAACGCTATTGCAGTGAGCTCAAGTTTTGTGAGTATTCACTTAAAATGACGTGCGACACTAATCATCTCTGCATGAGCTGTTCATCTCTCCAGCGAATTGCCAGTCATAATAAAAAGTGATCTCTCAAGGTTCTTACATATTTTTCATTATATTTAGTGCAATACTGTAAACCTTGAATAACATAATGGGACCTATATAAAGAGCTACTAGTGATGCTGGAAGTGCTCCCAAAAAGCAGAGAAAAGTCATGACATTACAAGAAAAAGTCGAATTGCTTGATATGTACCTTAGATTGAGGTCTGCAGCTGTGGTTCCCTGCCATTTCAGACAGACCGTGTAAACAGAACATGTAAACTTATTGTATTAATAAATACAGAACTGTAAATGTATTTTCTCCTCCTTATGATTTTCTTGGCAACATTTTCTTTTCTTTAGTTTACTTTGTTGTAAGAATGTACTATGTAATACACACAACATACAAAATATGTGTTAAGCCTTACCTATATTATACATAAGGCTTCAATCAAGAGTAGGCTGTTAGGAGTTAAATTTTGAGGGAGTCAAAAATCATATGCAGATTTTCAACAGTAGGGGTGAGGGGTCAGTGCCCCACACTCTTCATTGTTCAAGGATCAACTGTAAATTGATGGAGTACACAGCCAAAAAGTATAATCTTGATGGTTGGACTCCTTGTTTCCTTTTCTGATCCTTCTTTAGTTAACCTCTGTGCCTTTGCCTCAAACTCTAGTATTTCAGTGTGAGTAAATTTATTTGTAATTAATTTATTTTGTAACTGGAGAGATGAAGTTAGTCCTTCTTTAGTGCTTGTGGATGTATTTTTTTCAGTGTGTCTTTTCTATCCTAAATCTGTATTGTCTCCATTCTTGAATATCATGCTGATCCACATTGTTACCTCTAACACATGTGTGCATTTTGCTTAGAGTTGGAGTATACATCTATTTAAGAGTTTGGCTTTCTCTTCCTAACTACACAGACCACCTTTACCACTGCTTTTGCAGATGTATTGCTCCTTTTTCTCCAACATATTTGGGTAAGATATTATACATTGTAAGGTCCATGACCTCCATTATCTATCTAGTGTTGTGGCTTTCATGCTTCAATATTTTTTCTTAGTTTGGTCGTTTCAAGAGAACCAAAGATGTTCTGAAAATTTTGAAATAACTTGAAATTCTTAAGTACGTGGCTACAAAGTCAAAACCTATTCGAGACTTACAAGATGTGTGTTGGGGAGAAGGCGAGTGTTCTGAGAGTGCTCAGCCATAGTCACCTGACCAGCCTGTCTTCAGTTTGAGCTCTCTGTGAGCTGTTATCATTGCATGCAGGCTTTCCTCACTCTCATTATTGGGGAGCAGACGTCTAGTCTGCCTCAGCAAAGAGATAAGGGTCACTTTATTCTTGCTAGGGAAACCTCTTAGCTTTTTAATCGGAAAATGTCTCTATTTGTGGCAGTCATAAGACTGCCATTCCAAAATAACCAAAACCACATTTTCTCCTTTTTTCTCTGTGTTTTCAGTAAAATCCTTTCAATCAAATCCACAGTTTTGTAAATGTATACTACCTCCTGAGACAAGCTCAAAAACACCCGCAACAACTTCTCTGATTACTACTTATTTAAATTCCTGTCATCCCTGTCACCAAAACACATACTACACACACACACACACACACACACACACACACACACACACACACACACACAAGGTCTGTCTGGAAAGTATCCAGCCATTGTTAATATTGCTTGGTGATATAACCTGGCAGCCAAGGCGAGTGGACTGCAATGCACACGTGTGAACAATGATGCCTTCAAGGTACCAGTCATTGGGACGCTAGAAGCTGTGGAGTGAGCTTGTATACTGTGTGGCCTTTCCATTCAAAATGACTGAGTTAGGAGGGGACAGGTATATAGTCACACAATGAGTGCGATGCGCACCATCTGGGGGATGGACGCGCTTGAAGCCCTGACTGGAGGGGAGAGGCAAGGGCAACATAACCTAAACATTTATACCCCCAAAATATGCAGGAAAAAAAAAAAACTTTAGAGCACTGAAGAAAAAAATGACGAGTGAGTACAGCAACAAATCTAAATCAAATTTTGCATTATGCTTGAACATTCCTTTATGGAAATGTTTTTGAATGATTTGGAAGGCTTCCAGGGGCAATGAGGTGAATTCAGCACAGATAAAAGTGTGGCACAAATTCTTCAAAGATGGTTGAGAATCTGTTGAAAGTGATTCACATTCAGGAAAGCCTGCAACAAGCAGAACACCTGAGAATGTTGAACGTGTATAGGTTAGGCTGAGACTCTGGGAGAACTGTGTCAGGTACTAAGGCGCCTACTTTGAAGGGGATTGAGGCATCATTGTCCTATGTACAGCGTTTCTGATGTTTTATATTTTCTTCAATAAATTTCTCTATTTTTCATATTACATGGCTGGATACTTTCTGGGCAGATCTCATATATATTTGATTTCTCTCATATAGCATTTTTTTGGCTAAGAAAAGAGCTTCTAATTGAATGAATTAGAGGCTCTGTCTCTCTCCATATATATATATTAATATGTATTCATTTGATATATATCATATATTTTACATATATATGGTAATTACATCTATATATGTAATTGACATCATTTCAAATGTTATGTAATTATGATTTCTTGTCTGAGGTCCCACAAATCCGTCAGCATTGGAATCCAAATTGGTACTCAGATCTGTCAGTTGCTAAGATTTATGGTGATTTTACTGTAGCACTAAACTTTGTATTTCGGAAGAAGGCAGTAGGTTGATGGCCATTTGACTGCCTAGAACTGGCGGTTCAGCAATGTTTTACAATTGACAAAGTATTGTCATTGATCTGATCCCATCTGAGTCTCTCAATAATAGCAGTGGAGGCTGTGAATTATTTTAAATAATTTTATTTAAACAAAGGGAAAACGGGCTCACAGGGCTACCAGCTGAGAGAGAGAAATCCTGAGTTCAATTTGCAGGTTTGAAAGTGATGTACAAAATTTTCTTGTATTTTCTGTAAAGATAATAACAACTGAACTGAGAGATTTACTTTTGAGGAAGCCTACTATTACAGAATGTGATCATGAACAGATGACTGGACGAGATGCTCTAGGTTACGAAGTGGTTGCCTTCTTTGTGTTGGATTTATTTATTTGGTGCTTTTAACTCATGGTGAGAGGACTCAAAGATGAACAACCAATGAAAAACCTGGTGGATAAATTTATTTTGTCCTCATTTTTTATTCATTACTTTCATTTTTCAGTGCTTTCTTCGTAAATCCTGATATCATGCATATACGAAAGGCCCTCTTGTTTCCACTGTGCCGGGAGCAAGCTCTACTCAGCCGGCCTTGTGATTAGATCTGTTTTTCTGTCCCAATTCCAGATTATATTCCTAGTGTAATAATCTTGCCTATTGTAACAAATATGAATTGGGTAGCCAGCCCCATAACAGAGTTACACATTTGAAATAAATTTCTAGGAAAAAATCCTTATTCAAAATAACAATGTAATGATCATGATCATTATAACTAACATTTCTCAGGCACTTGTGATATTGGGCACTATGTGAATCGCTTTGGCATTATCTTTCTTAATTCTCATAAAATCTCCCTGAATTAAGTGTGATTTCCATTTTTTTTCTTTTATACATGAATTCTCTAATGTTTAAAGATGTTATTGTTGCCTAAAGCCATGTAGGAAGTGGCATAGAGATTATTAAAAGAGTTATTTCTTGTACACCAAAGTCTATATTTGAACTTCTGCTCTATGCTGGTGTGCAGGCACTATGTTATGAGGTCAACTGTGATTCATGGTAATCGTGTGAAGCTCTAATATGGGTTCTAGTCATTTTTGTTAAAATGCAACCATTGTTTATAATGTCAGCTGATTACTCCTGAATTTCATCTGGTACTGGGTACATGCATTTAAGTTATACAGTCAGCACAGGAGCAATTTCATCATCGGGTATCAGCACACACTTGGTGCGGGACTATGCATATCACTGGAGGTGGTGGTAGCATTGACCAGTGGGAGTTCGGAACAATCCTGGGTCTGAAAGGGAGAAAGAAATCGTCCTTTAAAGGCAATCTGGTCCCCTCCATGATCTTTAACGATCATAACTGTATTCTGTGTCCACAAGTGCTTATCTTTTATGCATAAACATATTTCAACTTGCACAGTTAAGTAATGCACCAAAAATATAGAAACAAGATTAAGTTAAATTGCCACAAAGATTCCATGCAGGGCTTGAACTTTTTTTGGTTCTGGAGACATTGACAAATGAGTTCTGTCTTTCTGGTCTTCTATTTGCAGAGTGAAAAAGTAAATGAATAAGTCTGGCTACATCTCTGAGCCATTATGCATGCATAGGTATTTGAGAGATATATGTCTCCATATGTGGTGAGGCATCTCTTCTACTTCTCTACACTATCCCCTAACAAGCCAATCAGAATCAACAGTCTCCCCTGTGACCTCTTTAATATCTGTGATCTTTGGAACTGGCTGCTCTATGAAGCACATAGAATATGCTCTTACCTCAACTCTTATTGACAGTGTCTTTCTGAAAGGCTCTCTGGCCCTTCCCTACCCTAAATTGTTCCAGACATCAGCCAAGTGGCAGGAGCAGCCAGTTTTGGATTCACTGCTGTTGCCTTGGAAAAGCACTGTGGTTTCAGGCTGTCATTGCAACCACATTATCTGAGCCTCGGGCCACTAGGTTAGACATTGCTTTAACACATTTTGCTATTTTTTTCAGTGCACTCATCAGTCTGTCAAGCATTGTTTTTCTGGCTCTGACAATCACTGAGCTATAGCCAGAAGACAAATATGCACTGGGGTTCTGTTTTTTAGGGAGAAAACAACCCTAATAGACTAGCTGTTTCTCACCCTTGAGGTCTAGCTATGCCACATACCAAATGGTCTCTGTTGATGCAGCCGTTCTTCTGATTTAGGCAAGTAGTTTCTGTTGCAACACAGCTTACAAAGGTTTCCGGGTGCAGTGCACTCTTTTTAAATTTATTGATATAGCTTGGCATCAAATGAAAAGCTAAGCTCAGCCTCTGTGACCCCTGGAACAAGCCTGTGTTGCAAATAGCCAGGAAACTTCAAGCCAGGATTTGGCTCGACGACCTGCTGACATATCTCAGATGCAGAAAGTCTTCTTTGCTGGGCCTGAGTAAATAGAGCCAAATAAAGGAGGCTTGTCACTTGATTCTTCAGGCATTTATCTCTAACTCTTCAGTATATTTGTAAGATTACAACTCTGGCTGTGTTCACTGTTTCCTTGTTCAATATTTCAGTCTGAAAGAATTCAAAGAATATTTCAAGTTAAAGAATAAAGTGACCAGAAATACTTTTCAGTAAATAAAAAAAAAAAAAGAAAGAAAGAAAAAGTAACTATAAGATTTCTAATTTTGACTGTAACCTGAACTAAAAATAATAAATTGACAAGAGCTTGGAAGCAAGATTAAAAATCAAATTGCATGTTTTAACAGGTCTGTTTTGCATTCCAGAGTTATGCTCCAAAATTATTTTGCAATTTAAATTTAACTATATTTTTGACCCAGTTTGTTTGAAGAAGAGGGACATTAGACACAAAATCAGCAGTGATATTATAAATCCTTCTAGTATCTTAAGTAATGCAATGTACTCTTATGTATGTACGATGCTGTTCACCAGATATATGATCTTATCCAGGATAGAAGGGTCTCTTGTTTGGGTTTCTCATGCACAAGGCAGTCCTTTGTTATAGCTCTCCCAAGCATTTGAAGAAAATTATATTAAAAAATGTCAAAAGCCTAAATCAATGCAAAACAAAAAAAAAAAATGGGAGATAGGCTTTTTACTGTCTCCAAATTTGCAGTCCATTAAGAATAACAAACTACCTAAACATCTGTACCCCCATAATATGCTGAAATAAAAAAAAAGAACAAACAAGAATAACAAACAAAAAACAAACAAGATATACATGCTATGTTATAATGAATACTAACTCATTTTATGGTGTGTGTGTTTCCACATGTGTGTCTGAATTCGCATACCCATGTGTTTGTGAATGCACGTGTTTATGCCTCCTGTTGTTTACAGCTCAAAGTTGTCCAAGTACTGTCATCTACTTGTTAAGCGTTTGGAGGTAGTGCTTTACTGTAGGGGTCCTCAACCTATGGTGAGTTGTGTAATTATTTCATTATACATTACAATGTAATAATAACAGAAATAAAGGGCACAATGAATGTAATACATACACTTGAATCATCCTCAAATCGTGCTTCCCACCCCCATCTCATGGAAAAATTGTCTTCCATGAAAGTGGTCCCTGGTGCCAAAATGGTTGGGGACTGCTGCTATACTGGACACTACTTTAGTACTTGCTAAGGATCAGAAGACCGGAATTTTCTTCTGATTCTGCTACTTAATAAATTTGTGACCTTGGCCATATCACCACATTCCTTTTAGGCAAGTTAAGTACATTCATTTTTATTGACATGAATAATTATTTCCTCTCTTCCATCTGTCTCTACCATTCAAACTTAGGAAATGATATAACTTTGCTTAGCATTTAAATTTATACAATGAAATATGCTTATGTTCTTATTATTTGATTGGACAGCTGTAACAGACATTCTTTGCCTTTCATTTTGGGTGAGGCTATCAGCAAATTTACCTTATTCACCACATTATTTCTTCCTTGCATTCAAATTTGTTTTCAGTTGTATTGTGCCTACATTTTCATTGTGTATTATATCTACATCCTATTCTGTCACACTGCACTGGATTCAGTTTACTCACCACTATGGATTTGCGAACTTAATTGCTTTCAGGCTTCAATACTCCTAGCAAGAGCTTGCTCTTGTACCGTATATTAAATTAGGTGGTTGTTCCTGTTTTACCCTCTTGTCTTCTTCACTTGCTTGCCACTTTGAGCTCTGGGGCTTTTGAGATGCTGCTGAGACGTAAGAACAGCAGGTAGTGCTCGTGGTCATGGATAACAGGCCAGGCCCAGAAGTGTGTAAGCAACAGGTAGGCAAAAGGGGAGTTCACCGACCTGTGCAGGGGAGAGGATGCCATCACTGCTGTAGTGGGCATTGGCTTCCACAGCAGCTGTTTGGGGAACCCAGTGATACAATTCAGAAACTCAGAAGAATTACAGCCCTTCAGGAAAATCTTTGACTACTGGGATACAAAATCCTACAGATACATTCTTCTCCCTCTCTAACTTTGGGACAGGTAGTTCAGAGATACACTGTCTTCATAAGGCTTCTAGAAAGATGTCCTTCAAGAAAAGCAGTAGGAATGCTTGTCATGATGCTTTAGCTAATCAGTAAAGCCTTCTCTGTTACTTTGATTCTCTCTTCTCTGCTTCATTAACTTTTTCACTATCTGCTGCTTCCCTGAAATTGCACTGTCAAATAATGTGTTTGCACATAGCCTTTGCTTCAGGATCTTTTTTATTTTGTCTTGAGAACTGGTCTGTGACACACATTAATTCACATATTTTAAGTCTTAATTCCTTTTTATTTTATGTCTTCTGGCTCAGTTTTCAAATGCTCTTGTTTTAACATCTTGCCCCTGAATTCTTGATTTTCTGCTTTGTGATCTTCTTTCATAGAAGTTATTATTTTATTATAATTCTTTTCCTTTTTCATGTCAAAATGCTGATCATCATAACTTTCTTCTACTTTACAGAAAAATGTCTCTATTATGTTTATTGTATTTTTTTTTCCTACATGATTACTAATTGTACTTAAAAAATCTGCTTTGCCAGTTTGTTTTTATTTCTACTAAATTAAGGATTTGGATTTTCTGGCATGACTATTTGCAGGAGGTTCTGGGGTGGGGTGAGAAGGGGCCACATTAACTTTCTAGGCTTTTCATCTTGGAAGTTCCTTCTTCTTTATGGTCATAGAGAAAATCATTTCTTGTAAAAATTGCTAGTCACCATAATTTTTGTATGTAGCTTTTCTTCTTCTGCACCTCTGAAACCAGCTCTAAGAAGACTTCTGTCAAAAACTGTTGTAACCTCAATTCCATTCTCTTGTGCTAAACAAGAGAAGTGGTTTTTGCTCTTCAGGGCAAGCCCCTCACTTTCTATGAGGGTATACGCAGACAATTGTTTTCAATGTCTGCCTCTGTCAGGCCTCTCGTCACTTTTCATGCTTCTTCCCTTACTCCCTCCTGCATGGCTTCTACATGTTTTTAGGTTCTTGTGTTTTAGAATGTGTGAATCATATCTGAAAACACGTAAGTATTTATTACCTATTTTTTAAATTGGCTAGCTCATAGTAGGTGTTTTTCAGTCTTACATAGATGACAGGGTATATAACAGAAATTTTTCTTCAAGAATAGTAATTCACATTTTAGTAAACCTATTATTTAAAAGGAAAAATATTTAAATGTCTGGATAGTAGATTAATCACAGTAATATATGGTTATAATGTATGTTTTCTGTATGTGGGCATAGATATTAATTTCTATTCATATATTTATAAGAAGCTAAAAAATAATAACCATAAATTTACAGAGGATTACTGTAGGAATTAAATTGCATTAGTTCATGTTTTATCTGAAAGCTTAAGGTCTCTCTATTTTTTCTTTCTTTCTTTTTTTTTTTTTTTTTGGGAGACTTGCTCGATCACCCAGGCTAGAGTGCCATGGCATCAGCCTAGCTCACAGCAACCTGAAACTCCTGGGCTCAAGCGATCCTACTGCCTCAGCCTCCTGAGTAGCTGGGACTACAGGCATGAGCCACCACACCTTTCTATTTTTTCCTATTTTTAGTACGGACAGGGTCTAGCTCTTGCTCAGGCTGGTCTTGAACTGCTGACCTCAAGAGGTCCTTCTGTCTCGGCCTCCCAGAATGCCAGGATGACAGGCGTGAGCCACCGCACCTGGCCTGCTCTCTGTATTCTTTTCAGATAAAAATAAATATAAATTGAAATCTGTGTATACACACACACTCACACACACATACATAGCACAGTTCCTTGTGAGAAGTGGTATACGCTCAATGAATCTGGAAGGAATCAAGGTGTTAAAAAATAAGGCCAAGTTAATCATTTATTATCTTCACCATTGTCCTCTTAGATTTTAACACATTGCTCACATAAAGTACATACTAAATAAATATTTATTGACTGACTAAACAGAATTACTGTTTTTATTATGATAAAATAATGGTACTCTATATTATTTCTTCTTGGAGAATTAATGGTCTTTGTTATAGAATAATTTTTCACAGGGATTACTAGCTTTAGGAAGATGGAAAATGGAAAATATCTGGTAGGAGAAGCTGTTCAGGCACAGGAGTTGAATCAGATACCCCTGTAGGGTATCTATACCTCTACAAACTTGAAACTCAAAAAAGTAAAGGTAATTAAAATTTTGTTGTTTTTAACATGGAAAATAGGGAATTAACTTGAATTTTTCACATAAATGAAGAAATTGACAGGAGAACTTGTTTCTGTATAATTTTGTAAGGGAAATTGTGATTATCTGTGCATTTTCTCCCTTACTTAAGGTTTTCAATAACAGTTTTATACTGAGGTGAACAGCTCAAATTGGAATTTTCATATCCAGGGAATAAAACAAAATCATATTTTTCCTTGTTTTTTTCCTTAGAATTTTAATGGCACTCTTAGCATTTCTTGCTTCAATATTATTCATATTAATGTTTTTCTGAAGAAGGTATATATTGGATTAAAATGGTCCTATATGCACTCAATAATCTAAATATATCCTCTCAAATCGACTTTATGCTTCTACTTATGCAGAATTCTTTCTTCCTTTTGACTGGCATTTCCTTATGTTAGAATATTTTAGTATCAGAGGTATTCTATAAAACAAAAAATGTCGACACCTCTTATATTATTGGGGGGGGGAGGTGTGTGTGCATACACACGTCTTGGAATAAGACACCAGAATCTCAAATAGACAATTATATGAAAATTATCGTAGCAGTGTTTCATCAAGTGATGGACATTATAAGGTAGGATAACTCTGTTCTTTTTAGGGGAGAATATGTCCTTATCAACCTCTTTTACCATAAGGATGGGCATTTCAATTAAAATATAGTAAGTGGGATTCCTTGCCATTTTAAATATCTATTTCCTTCAGATGTTATAATTCACTTGTATCAGAGTCACTGAGGTGCTTCTTAAAAATGCCTGTTTTGGACCTCTCCTTAAATGAACAAATGTTAGCTCCCAAATAAGCCAGGTGCTTGAATCATCAGACATAAACTTTAAAGCAGCTTCAACTATGTTTTGTGAGGTAAAAGTAAAAACTCTTGAAATGAATGGAAAAATACATTTCTACAGAGAAATGGAAACTGTAAAAGGAAACCAAATGGAAGTTTTATAAGAGGAAAACACAATATCTGAAATAAAAATTTACTCTGAATGGGCTCAATTGCAGAATGGCCATAACAGAAAAGAGTCAGTGAACTTCATAATGTGTCAATAGAAATAATCCAAGCTGAAGAACAGAGGGGAAAACAGGGGAAAAAAAGGCAGATGAACAGTCTCAGTGCCCTCTGAGGTACTACCGAAATATGGATTATTTTTATCGTTAGAGTTTCAGAAGGAGAGGGGACAGAGATTAACGCAGAAAAATATTTTCAAAATAATTGTAAGTAACTTCCCAAATTAAGTGAAAGGTATAAATTTACAGATTAAAGAAGATTAGTGAACACCAAACAGGATAAACTCAAAGAAAACCACTCTCACACATACTATATACATGCGACAAATCAAAAATAAAAGAATAAAATATTTCAAGGAGTAAAAACAAACAAAAAAGGAAAGAAAAATGACACATTTAATATATTGGAACAACTGTTCAAATAACTAAAGTTTTCTAATAAAAAATTTTGTACCCAGAGTGAAACAGTGTCTTTAAATTGATGAATGAAAAGAAGTGTCAAACCGTGTGTACCAAAAATATCCTTGAGAAATAACATCAAGATAAAGACACTATAGATAAAGAACAAATATGAAATTTAATGATAGCACAGTTGCTTTACACGAAAGGTTAGAGGACTTCTTCAGGCTGAAAGCAAATTCCTTTTATGCCAAATGGAAATGTGGAACTTTGCAAATGAAGGAAGAACAACAGAAATGTTACTGTCTGCTAAAATATGACAAATTATTTTCTCCTTTTAAGTTTTAAAAGTATTAATATATTGAACTCTTGAGAAAAAGAGTTATAATACTATTTGGTGGGGTATTAACATGTTCAGATGCAGTGAGGTGACTACTATAACATACAGCAGAGGGATAAAGGGACCTGTCTGGATATAAGCTTTCATATTTCACTCAAAGTTGTAAATTATTAACTGTATGTAGACAGTGATAGATTAGGTAAGCATTTTCTAATCCAAAGAGTCATCACAACAGAAATAATACAAGGAGATATAGCTAAAAAGGTAATAATAGTTAAATTTAAATGGAATGCAAAAGTATTTAAATAATTTAAAAGAAGGAAAAAGGAGAAAAGAGAAAAACAACAATTAGGAGGAACAAACAGAAAACAGATGATAAAATGATCAACTGAAATCCAGTGTTAACAATAATTTTATCATATGTGAATCTTCCAAACAGCTAATTAAAACGCAGAGACTGACTGCTTGGATTTAAAATAAAACTAAACTATCCATTGTCTGAAAGAAATCCATTTTAAGTATAAAGTTTTAGGTCAGTTACTAATAAAGGGATGGAGAAATGTATAGCAAGAAAATACAGATTAAAATAAAGATGGAGAGACTAAATTAATATCAGACAAAGTAAACTTCAGAACAAAGGAAATTATTAAATATAAAGGTATCATTATATATGACAAAAAGGTCAATCCTCTGGGGAACACAATCACAGTGCAATCATAAATATTTATTAATTTAACAAAAGAACTTTATTTTACATGTAATAAAATCAACGGAAATGAAAACACAAATAAATGAATTCATAATTACACATGGGGACATCAGCACTTCTATCTCAGCAATTGTTAGAATGAATGTATAAAAAATCAGCAAAGATATAAAATAATTAAGTATTATTATTAACCAATTTGACCTAATTGACATTTATAGATTATCCCACCCAATTATCAGAATATCCATTCTTTTCAATCACCAAGATACATCATATACTGTGACAAAAAACAAACCTTAATGAATTTAAAACAATGGAAACCATACAAATAGGTTATCTTCTTAAAATAAAATTTTAAAATCAATAATAGGCAGATGTCTGGAAAATCTCTAAATATTTGAAAATCAAAGAACACACTTCTAAATAACTCATAGGTTGAATAGGAAGTCTTAAAAATTTTAAAAAATATTTTGACCAAAAATAATATAAAATATGTATCAAAATTTGTGGGAAGCAACTAAACAGTGCTTGCAGGGAAATTTATGTCATTAAATTCTTACATTCCCAAAAAAAAATAGCTTAAATCAATGTTTTACTTTTCTATCTTAGGAAAATCAATGAGTGAAAAGCTAGGTTTTTCAGAAGTTTAATAAAATTGATAACATTCTAGCCAGACTGGCAAATAAGGATACGAATTACCAATAGCAGGCATGAAAGTGAGGACATCACTACAGAGGCTATAGATATTTCAAGATTAACAGGGAAATCACACAATTAATTTTATGATTCTAAATTCAAAAAATTAGTTTAAAAATCAATTCCTTAACAAACATAACCTATAAAAAAACTGACTAAAAAAGAAATGGATAATCCGTATAGTTCTATGTCTATAAAAGTATTTAAAATAGTATGGAAAAATCATCCATTAAATAAAATTAGCACAGAAATTTAATAGCAAATTCGACTAAACATATAATGAGGAAATATCTATTACATACAATGTTTTCCAGAAACAGATGAGGGGAAAACACTTTCTAACTTATTTTAAGAGGCTAGAAGTTAAGGTGACACCAAAACTAAATAAAGATCTTGCCCGCCCGGGCTGGAATATGGCGGATTAGGGGGGACCTCCTGGCTCTCTGCTCCCAGAATGGGAGGTGAAGAACACGGACACCCACACGTGAGTGAGGCGCTCTCCCGCAGGATCGGCTTTGCGAATCTGCAAAGAAGCAGCGAGGGACAAGCAGCGCTGCAGATAAAGTAAGGAGAACTGGAAAAACACCCGGAGAGTGTGGGACAAAAGGAAGTTCAGCGCGGGTCAGCCGCGCCCATGGCGAGCTGGCCCGGGAAGAGAGATCTGACTCACAGGAAGGTGACTTTTCCTTTACCAAGCCCCACTCCCACGCAGGCAGGGAAGTGCCAGAAGTTGGAGCGAAGCGGTAGCACAGACTGCCGAGCCGTGGGGAGGCGGGACAGGAGCAGGTCCACTGTGAACGTGGAGCACGGCGCTGGGGCAGCAGCGGAGGGAAGGGGGTGTCCGGAACAGGCGCTCCGCGGGTCGGACGCCGCCGGAGCCCACAGGGGAGAGTTTGGAGGCAGCCTCTCGCCACAGGAGACCGCCAGGACTAGATTGCGGAAGGGGAACTCCATAAAAGAGGCTCTTTCCGCGGAAATCACTGAAAGTTCGGTGGGCGCTGGGAGGGCCACAGCACAGAGTCCTCCTGCGGAGGACCGCGGGCACCGCGGAGGCTCTGGGAGGCTGCGCCGCCAGCTCCGGACACCTTACCGGGCAGTCGGCTTCAGCGCTGACTAGCAGAGGGTGGGCAGCTGCAACTCAGGGAACCCAGAGCCTGCGACCACGAGGACTTGTTGCCTGGGCACCAGCCTGAGTCATAGCTGCTGCGGCTGCGGCAGAGCTGGTCAAGCCTCATGAGGAGAATAGCGCGCACAGCCACCTTTTTTTTTTTCATTTTCCCCGAATCTGGACAGTCTGTCCCAACCGTGAAATGAAGTCCCGCCTCCGTTAGGGTGGAAAAGGGGGAAAGAGCAACACTTCCGCCGAGTTTCCAGGCAGTCTCCCGCAGCCCTGTTCCATTCAGTCACCGGAGAGATGGCGTGTAAAACAGTGATCCGCCTCTGCCAGGCGACTCGACCTCCGCCCCAAGACACTGCGCTAAAGGGTCGGCCTCTGCCACTAGGCGGAGTAAAGGAGCCGCTTTTTTCTTTTTTTTTTTATGTTTTGTGTAGAGCTTTGATCCCAGACGACATGACCCGACACTCCGCCAGGCGACTCAACCCCTCCACACGCATAGCGCCAAAGGGCCTGTCTCTGCCCCCAGGCGGAGTAAAGGGGTCGCTTTTGGTGTTTTGTTTTTTTTGTCTTTTTCTTTTTCATTTTCTTTTTCTTTTTTTTTCTTTTTCTTTCTTCTTTCCTCTTTTCCTTTCTTCTTTTTTCCTCTTTTTTCTTTTCTTTCTTTTTTCTATATACATATTTCTCTTAATTCTTACTCTATTTTATTTTATTTTTT
>CAUYSK010056828.1:0-16499 GCA_963575035.1 Avahi laniger | reverse complement strand
CAGCTACTTGGGAGGCTGAGGCAGTAGGATCGCTTGAGCCCAGGAGTCTGAGGTTGCTGTGAGCTAGGCTGACGCCACGGCACTCACTCTAGCCAGGGCAACAACGTGAGACTCTGTCTCAAAAAAAAAAAAAAAAAGATAACCACTTCCAAAGCATTTAAACTCTTCTTGGCTGTATTTTGCTCTATATTTCTAAAAAAATATATTATATACATATTGTTATTTCTTGATTTGTTCATTTGAGACATTATCCATTCCCTTTTTATTGTAGTAGTTGAGGACAAATCTCTCTTCTTATCACTACTGCCTGAATTTTTGCATCTCCCTATATTCCTATCCTAGTTTTTAGTTAAACCAATATTCAGTATTTATATTATTATAACCATGTAAATATTATTCACTGCTCCATTCTGGGTTTGTTTCTTACTAACTGCCCATAGCTATGGTCTTGAGACTTCCTTCCACTGTCGTTCTGGAAATCCCTTTGTCTCTGTTAAGTGTTAAAATACCTTGAGTCCTATGTCTTCCTCTCTTGTTTACTCCATAAATGTGAAAAAGAAAATCCTCTTATTAGAGAAAGAATGCATAGGAAATACTTTTTGAAATTTGCAGATGTAAATAAAAAATGTTCTGTCTTCATATTTATTTGTGATAGTTTGGCTGAGTATAATATTCTATTGTAATTAGGAAATAATTTTCTTTAACTTTTTAATTTGAAATTTTATCCATTTCAATGGATGTAGTGGTTTTTCATTTGCATTTCCTTGATAAATAATGATATTGAACACTTTTTCCCATTCTTATTGGCCATAATATTAATATTTCTTTTCTATGTGAAATATCTATAAAAGTCTTTTGCCCATTTTCCAATAATGTTGTTTGTATTTTTACTGTTGAGTTGTAGGAATTTTTATATTAATACATTCTGGACACAAGTTCTTTGTTAGGTATATGGTTTGCAAATATTTTCTCCATGTCTGTAGTTTGCCTATTCTGTGGATTTCCTAATGGTGTCTTCTTACATACACATATTTCATTGTATTTTTAATCTATTAATAATAACTTTTTTCTGTCATCTGTGAATAAAGATATTTTATTTCTTTATTTTCAATCTGCATGACTTTTATTTATTTTTCTTTTCTTATTGCGCTAGCTGGGACTTCTAGTACAATGTTGTGTAAGAGTGATGAGCATGGACATCACCTCCTTGTTCCCGATTTTAAGAGAAAAGCATTCAGTCTCTCAACATTAAGTAAGATGCTAGTTACAGATGCCTTTTATCAAAATTTGAAAGTTCTTTTCTACACAAAAATGGGAGCAAATATTAGCAAACCATATATCTGGTAAGTATCCAGTATCCAGAAAATATGAAGAAGTCTTACAACTCAATAACAAAAGGCCAAACAATCCAATTTTAAAATGGATAAAAGACTTGAATAAGCATTGCCTTAGTCAGTTGGGGCTCAATGTTAAACAAAAACATTGATCTGTCACAGTTATGGAGTCTAGAATTCAAGATCAAGGTTCCAGGTTCCTGATTTATAGATGGCCATCTTTTCATTGTATCTTCACATGGTGGAGAGAGAGAGCAGGCTAGCTCTCTTCCTTTTCTTATAAAGACACTAATACCATCATGGGGACTTCACCCTCATGAATTAATTAGTTCCCAAAGGTCACACCTCGTAATTCCATCCTATTATGGGTTAGAGTTTCAACATATGCATTTTGGATGGACATAAAGATACAATCCATGCCAGGCGTTTCTCCAAAGAAAATACTCAAATGTCTAACAGGCACATGAAAGTATGCTCAACATCATTAGTCCTTAGGAAAATGCAAATCCAAACCACAATGAGATATTTTTTCACACCCACTGGGATGGAAAATAACAAGTGTTGGTGACAATGTGAAGAAATTGGAATGATTATATTAATACATTGCTGGTGAAAAGGTAAAATAGTGAACTACTGTGGAAAATAGTTTGTCAGTTTCTCGAAAGTTAAATAAATATATACTCAATTGGAAACCGGTGTTCAAACGAAAACTTGTATACTAATGTTCATAGCAGCATTATTCACAACAGCCAGGAAGTGGAAACAACCCAAGTTTCCACCAATTGATGAATAGATAAACAAAATGTGGCATGTCTATACAATGGAATATTATTCAGTCATAAAAAGGAATGAAGTGCTGATACATACTGCAACATGAACAAACCTCAAAAACATGATGCTAAGTGAAGACACAAGACACAAAAGGGTATATATTATTTGATTCCCATTGTATGGAATATCCAGAATAGGTATAACCGTAGAGATGGAAAGCAACTTAGTGGTTGCCAGGGGCTGGTGGGGTAGGTGTGGGGAGAGTGGAATGGGAAGGAATTACTTAGTGAGCACAGGGTTTCCTTTTGGGGTGATGAAAATATTTTGGAACTAGATAGAAGTGATGGTCGCATAATATCATGAATGTTCTAAATGGCACTGAATTGTGTACTTTGAAATGTTAATTTTATGTTATATAATTTTTACTTTAAAAGAGAATGAAGTAATGACACATGCTATAATATGGATAAATCTTGAAAACATAATGTTCAGTGAAAAAACACAGGCACAAATGTGAATTATATTGCAATTTTAAAATATCCTTTATAAGCATATAAAAAAGAGTGCTCCTTCCTATTCCTAGTTTGCTGAGAGCTTTTAATCACAAATAGATGTTGAATTTTGTTAGTTGATATCTGCATCAATTGATATAATCATGTTTTTTCTTCTTATTGTTCATATGGCTGATTTGCATTCCCAGGATGAACCCCACTTGGTGGTGGTGTATTATTCTTTTTATATATTTCTGGACTCTACTTGCTAATAGCTTTTGAGGCTTTTGCATCTATATTCATGAGGGATATTGGTCTATGGTTTTTCTTTCTTGTACTATCATTGATTTTGGTTTTAGGATAAAGCTGGCCTCATATTATAAAATGAATCAAAGTGTTCCTACCTCTTTGTAAGAAGAAATGCTATATAATTGTGATTATTTCTTCTTTAAGTGTTTGGTAAAATTTATCAGTAAAAATGTCTGAGCCTGGAGATTTCTTTTTTTGTTCTATAAAGATTTTTAAACTATGTATTCAATTTCTTTAATAGACAGGATGCTTTGAGTTACCTATTTCTTTGGGAGTGAGTTTTCAGTTTTCAACTTTCAAGTAATTGATACATTTCACCTAATTTGTTGTATTTATCCACATAGAATTGTTTTTATTTTCTTTTTCATTTCTCTTCCATTTTTTCAAAACAAGCTCAGTTCACAGACGAATGGAATTTTTAATCAGTAGTGAAATTTCCCCAGCCAAGTCTTCTGGTCCTTTATTAATGGAAAGCACAGAATATCTTTAAGTACAAGAAGGACATGCATGTACATGATGGGGCTGGGCTGCTCGATATCCCTTTCCCCAATGTGTTCTTTTGTGGTCCCCACAAAGGTGAAGATCCCAGTTTGGCAAAGCCCTGAAATGTACCTCCATCCAAAACTCTTCAATTCTATGTGTTTCTTTTAAACAGGCTCTTTTCTAGGGCATATATTAGGAAAGAAAATTAAGAGAATGTCTCCTCCTCCCAGTCTGTGAAAATTAACCATTTTAATCAGCCAAATCAGCCCCAACTTCCAATGAAATAAATCCCACATTGAGCAAGGAAGCAATAGTTTCCTATTATTGTTATCTTGGGTTTATTTCACCATATTCTTTTTATACTATTAACATTTCTTTTAATTAAAAAATCATAATTATATAAATTTATGGGGTGCAATGTAATGTTCTGATATATGCATACAATGTGGACTATTAAACTAATTAACATATCTGTTACCTTACTTGCTTATCATTTTTTGAGGCGAGACATCTGAAATTTCCTTTCTAAATTATTTTGAATCGCCATGTTCTCATAGTAGTTCTATTTTTAATTTTTTGAGGACCTTCCATACGGTTTTCCATAATTGCTATCCTAATTCATCTTCCCACCAACAATGGAGAAGCTTTTCCTTTTCCGCACATCCTTGCCAATGCTTATCTTTTGCCATTTTGACAATAGTCATTTCAACAGATCTGAGGTGATATCTCATTGTGGTGAGGTGATAGCTCATTTAATTTGCATTTCCCTGATGAGTTGAGCATTTTTTTCGTATACCTGTTGGTCATTTGTATGCCGCCTTTTGAGAAATGTCTATTCAGGTCCTTTGCCCATATTTTAATCAAGTTATTTGTTTTCTTGTGGAGTTGAGTTCCTCATATATTTTGGATATTAATCCTTTATCAGATGTATGATTTGTAAATATTTTCTCCCATTCCATTGGAATGGAAACATCTTCATTCCATTGATTGTTTCCTTTCTTACCATGTTTCTAGATGATTCACTAATTAATTTAACAATCATTGAGAGTCTACCATATACCAGCACCACACTAAGTTTTTGGTAATATGCTGGTGAGTTAAACAGATATGATATATCCTGAGTTTCCTAGGTAGAGTCGTTTTAGTATTCCCTTATTATCTTTTTTAATGTGTTTGAGGTATATAATGATATCTCTTCTTTCATTTCTCATATTCAAATTTGTATCTCCTTTTCTATGTCAGTCTTCCTAAAGGTTTATCAATTTTAGTGATTGTGTAGAAAAGCATATTCTGGGTTTATTGATTGTCTATATTGTTTTCATCTTTTAAATTCATATATTTATACTCTTTGTTAGTTCTTCCTTTTTATCATGGCCTCTTTTTAGTGATAAATGCTTGCATTAAAAGAGAAGAAAAGATCTCAAATCAACAACCGAGTATTACACCTTCAAGAACTAGAAAAAGAAGAACAAATTAAGCCCAAAGTAAGCAGAAGAAAGGAAATAATAAAAATTAGAGTTGAAATAAATGAAATAGAGAATAGAAAAAAATCAATAAACTAAGAGCTGGTTTTCTTGAAAAGATAAACGGAATTGACAAACCTTTAGGAAGACTAAGAAAAAAACAAGAGAAGACTCAAATGAATAAAATATGAAAGGAAAAAGGAGACATTACAACTGATGCCACAGAAATAAAAACTAGCATAGGCTATGAACAATTATATGCCAACAAAATCGATAACCTAGAAAAAATGGATAAGTCCCTAATACATATGACTTATTTATTAGTCAAGATTCTCCAGAGAAACAGATCCAATAGAAGATAAGTGTGTATGTATCTCAGGAGATATATTATGAGGAATTAACTGATATAATTATGAAGGCTTTGAAGTTCCATGATCTGCCATCTACAAGCACACCCAGTAATGTTGGTGATGTAATTCCTATCCAAATCCAAAGGTCTGAGGACCAGGGGATTTGATGATGTAGATTCCAGTCCAGTGGCAGAAGACCAATGCCCCAGCTCAAGCAGGTAGGCAGGAAGAAAAGGGTGAATTCCTCCTTCCTCCACCATTTTGTTCTATTCAGGCCCTCAATGAATTGGATGATGCCCACCCACATTGGGGAGGGTAATCTACCTTACTATATCTACTGATTCAAATGTTAATCTCATCCAGAAACATCCTCAAAGACATGCCCAGAAATAATATTTAATCTGAACACCTTATGGTACAGCCAAGTTGATAAATAAAATTAATATTCACAAGTCCACCACTTGTCAACTTGGCACTCAAATGCATCTCTTTAAACCATGTTTAATCTCCAAATAAAGATGATAAGGTAATAATTCTACCTAACATATTAATGATACAACTAAAATGCTTTCAACCAAAAATGCGCTAACCCCTTCCCTAGAAGAAGAGATAAAATTCTTGAGTGATATTTACTCTTCTTAATATCCCATGACTTAAATACTATGATGTAAAATTAACAATACCAAAATATTATCATAAAATCAGGACATCTTTAGTTACATGATAAGAGAATAAGAAGGGAAAGAAAACAAAGATATACATACATACATACATAGATACAGATATAGATACACACACACAAAGGTATCCTAACAAAATAAAGAGGAAATACTTATGACAATTACACTCCTCATTTCTGTAACCACATGTCATGCTGGTATTTATAACTACCTACTTCTACTATCAATTCTCTAGTCTCTTTGCCTTCAGCAAGCACCTCAGCTGGTCATGATTCTTTACCCGGTGGGATGACCCAAACCTTTATTACTGAAGGGTCTGGGCCATTCACAGTACTTTCTGGATTGGGTTGTTGTAGTTTTCCATTGACCTTAATCACAGGACATGAGCTACTAAAAAATGCCCTGAGGAATCTTGTGTATTCGAGACATACTTTTTCTTATCTCCATTGTGGAGTAGTAGTCCAATTTCCTCTAGCTAGTCAGAATCAATAACCTAGCCAGCAGCAAAATTCTGTTCTTTGCCTGTTGTTTCAGAGGCATGAGCAGACCAAAGTGACTGAATGGTAATTTTAACTTCCAGTTCAATGGAATCATTGTTGTGTCTCCTGATGGAAGCATTCCTTCCTCTGGAACCAACACCTCTAGGCCAGCGGAACATAAACTTGTTGGAACAGGGAGTAAAAATTTTGTTAGTGGGTCTGTAGGGGTAATAGTGAGTGGTACAACTCCAATCTTCACCCCTTAAGTCCTGGTCTCATGAATCCTGGCTATGGAAGAAATAGCATCACATATCAGATGCTGACTCAGAGTATATACAGCCTTCTGGAGAATTTTGCCCCAGCCCTGTAAGGTATTGCTACTTGGGTAGCCCTGTAACTGAGTCTTCAAAAGGCCATTGTACCAATCTAGGAAGCCAGCTGCTTCAGGATGTTGGAGAACATGGGAAGGCCAGAGAATTCCTTGAGCATGGGCCTATTGCCACACTTCTTTAAGTATGAATTGAGTTCCTTGATCAGAGGCAATGCTGTGGGGAATACCACCACAGTAGATAAGGAATTCTGTAAGTTCACAGATGGTAGTTTTGGCAGATGCATTACATGCAGGGAAGGCAAATCCATATTTGGAGTAAGCGTCTATTCCAGTAAGAAAAAAACAGTGTCTCTTCCATGATGGAAACAGTTCAATGTAATCAACCTACTGTCAGGTACCTGGATGATCAACCCAGGGAATGGTGCCATTTTGAGGGCTAAGTGTTGGTCTTGGCTGCTGGCAGAATGGGCACTCAGTGGTGGCCATAGCCAAGTCAGCCTTGGTGAGTGGAAGTTCATGTTGCTGAGCCCATTCATAACCTCCATCTCTTCCACAATGGCCACTTTGTTCATGAGCCCACCGGATGATGAAAGGGGTGGCTGGAGAATGAGGCTGACAGATATCCACAGAATGGGTCATCCTATCCACTGATTATTGAATCCTTCTTTACTAAGGTCACCCTTTGATGAGCATTCACATGGGACACAAATATCTCCACATTTTTTGCCCAAAGAGGACTATCCACATCACTCTTCCTAAAATTTCTTTATCACCAATTTTCCTATCATGTTCCTTCCAAGTCCCTGACCAGACGACCAAACCATTGGCCACAGCCCATAAATTGTAATATAATTGCATATCTGGCCATTTTTCCTTCCAGGCAAAGTGAACAACCAAGTACACTGCTCAAGGTTCTGCCCACTAGGAGGATTTCCCTTCCACACTGTGCTTCATGGATGTCCCAGAAAGGGGCTGCAGTTGTCCCCACACTACTTTAATGTACTGCTTGCATATCACGTAAAGCTATTTGTAAACAAGACCCAAGTCTTCTCTTCTTCTGTCAACTGATTGTAGGCAACTCCCCATGAAGCCAGAGGTACAGGATGGGAGAGAGAAGACAGTGAGACGCGGCCCGATAGGAAGAGTCAAATCAAAATATTGTTAAAATATCCATATTTGATATCATATATCATATAATAAAGAAAATTACTGTAAATAGTGATGTTACTAGTATATAACTATTCATATAGAAGATATTTAATAAATGAAGAACTGCTTCTTATGCTTTCCTATAACAGTGATTGAAACCTCTGGAGCTATTTTGTCACAGAATAGAACACCAGTGCTGGCAGGGACTTCAGAGTTCTTCCAGCCCAGTATCCTCCTATTGTGGAGGAGAAAACAGGGCAGGGCTGGGAGGAGAGGCCAGACCCGCCCCCACACCCACCCCCCAACTCCCGAGCCATAGCCCCGCATGTGGACTGTCTTTGGGTTAGAAACTGTGCCTGTGCTGGCAGGGCCTTGTTCCAGTCATTCTTCTGTCTCTTCCTTTACCAGGCTTAATGGAACGTACAGACATCTTCAGTACCTCCACACCCTTGAAACCTTGCAGCTCTCAAGCTGTTGGCCGACTTTGCAGCTGTTCTGAATGGGTAAGCCATACTGAGAAGCAGTACCTCTGAGTTGTGTTGTGCATTTTCTCTGACCCAATCACGCGGACATCCCCCTTGAGTTTCTCAGTCAGACAGCCTGCTCTACCCATCCATCTGGCTCATTATGTCACAAGTATTCAGAGGCTCAGCTTCGTTTCAGTCCATCAGGAGTTTATGTTCTATGAGAGAGTTTGAGATTGTCTTGTTCCCTGTTACACTCAATGTGAAAAAGTGCCAGTGGAAATAAAAGAATTCATACATCTAAATGAAGCCCAAGACTCAGAGAAGCTGAAGGAGGACATCTCGCTGCAGTTGTGGGACATGTCAACCCAGGCACTTCCCCTTCGCAACAAAGTGAGCTAGCAGGTTAGTGACAAAGTGCCTGAGCCATCACAGTGCCTAGCATCCTGCTCTGATCTTCAGAATGTCAAAAAATGGCTGCTATTTCACTTCTGCATTTCAATTCTTATACGATTTTCTCTTATGACCAATTCTAACCTCTAACCATATAGGGAAGGGAATTCTGGGAAATATAATTACAAAAAAATCGAAGGTGACATAGTACAAAATCATCACAATATTCCACTGTAGGAATACCACATAATTTATGCATTCTATTTTAGATCAATATTTGAGTTGTTTCCAGGTTTTGACTAATAGAAATAGGGCTATAATGAACATTCTTGTATAATACTTTTGGTGAGCATAAAAAGACATTTCTCTTGGGTTTATACTTAAGTGTGAGATTGCTGGCTGGGCACAATGGCTTATGCTTGTAATCTCAGTGCTTTGGGAGGTCTAGGTAGGAGGATCACTTGAGATCAGAAGTTTGAGACCATCCTGGACAACATAGTGAGATCCTATCTCTACAAAAAAAATTTTAAAAATTAGCCAGGCATGGTGGCACAGGCATGGTGGCATGCATCTATAATTCTACCTACTCAGGAAGCTGAGGTGGGAGGATCACTTGAGCCCAGGAGTTGGAGGCTGCGGTGAGCTATGGTGACACCACTGCACATAGCTGTGTGACAGAGCACACAGCTGTGTGACAGAGTAAGACAATGTCTCTAAAAAAAAAAAAAAGGAATGGAATTGCTGGGCCATAGGGCATGGGGCATGCATACATTCAGCTTATTAGACACTATCAGTTTTCCAAAGTATATGTATCGATTTACAATCATACAGTTGGTGTATTAGAGTTCGACTTCCTTCATTTACCTTTCCATATTTATTATGATCTTTTGCATTTTGAGCTTTCTGGGTAGATGTGTAGTGATATCACATTTGAATTTTAGATTTACCCTTGTTTTCTGGTTTTCCTGTATATTTTTGTTCGTCTGTTCCTCCTTTCTTGTCTCGTTTTGGGTTAAGTGAATTTATTTTATAATTCTAGTTTAATTTATTGGCCAATAAAGTATACCTCTGTGTCTTATTTTTTGGTCATTGATCTAGGGTGTAAAATATTAATAGTGTTTATAACTTTTCACAGTATGTTTAGAGCTTTTATTGTACTGTTTCACATAAAACGCAGAATATTTATATCCATATTAGGTCTATTTGTGTCCCTCCCCATCATTTGTGTAACAATTCTCCTCTGTATGTCTTTTATGTATGATATAAACCTCTTAGTTGTATCTTTTGCATTAAACAATCATATGCATTTTAAAATAAAGAGAAAAAATGTCTTTTATGTTTATTCAAATATTTACCCTTTTTGCTGTTCATTTCTTTTTGAAATCTGGGTTTCCATTGGTTTTATTTCTTTCCAACCTGAAATTCTTTTTCTTTACCATTTCTTGTATTGCAGGTCTACTGGCAACGAATTATTTTAATTTTCTTTTTTTTAAGTGTCTTAGTTTCTTTTCATTCCTGAAGAATGTTATCATTAGATATAGAAATCTGGATTGACAGTGCTCCCCTCAGCAATGTAAACATGTTGCTCACCTCTCTTCTGGTCTCATTTTTTTCTGATAAGAAAATCACCATCGTTTGTATTTTAACCCTCTATGTAATGTGTCATTTTCTCTAGCTGCTTCTAAAATTTTCTTATTTTGGGTTTTTGGTAAGTTTATCATAATGTACCTTTATATTAACCCTATTTGGGGTTCACTGAGACTTTAAAACCTTTCATTTTATGTCTTACACTCAATATGGGAAGTTTTCAGACATTATTTCAATTTTCTTTTATGCTATATTCTCTCCTCTCCCTCTTGAGCTCAAGTACACATATGCTAGAGCCATGGCTGTTTTCCTATAGGATCCTAAGGTTCTGTTCAATTTTTTTTCAAAATTTCCCCTCTGTTTTAAGATAAAATAATTTCTATCAATTTATGTTTACATTTACTGGTTTTTTCTTCTGTCATCTCCAATCCTCTATTAGCCCATTCATTGAATTTTTTATTTCAGATAATAAATTTTTCACTTGTGGAATTGTCATTTGATTCATTTTTGCACATTTTACTTGTGTGCTAAGATTTTGTAACTACTCATTATAAGCGTATTTTCATTTATATCCTTGAGCATTGCTTTTCTAAACAGCTTAATTGATATAATTCATTTACCATATGATTAAACCACTTAAAATGTACAATTCAATGGTTTTTATTATATAATAGAGCTGTACATCAATAACAACAATCTACTTTCGATCATTTTCATTACCCAAAAATAAACCCCACACCCTTTAGCCATCATCTCCAACCCCTCCTGCCCACATCCCTGACAATCACTTATCCATTTTCTCACTCTATGGATTAGCTTACTCCGGACATTTCATATTAATGAAATCATACCATATGTGAAACTTTGTATTAGGTTTCTTTCACTTAGTGTGATATTTTCAAGGTTCGTCAGTATTGCAGCATGTACCAGTACTTCCTTTTTTTTAATGGCCGAATAATGTTCTATCGTATGGTTCTACGGCAGTTTTTAAATCCATTCATCAGGTGGTAGACATTTGGGTTGTTTCTACTTTTTGGCTATTATGAATAATACTGCTATGAACATTCATGAACAAGCATTTGTGTGGACATATTTTCATTTCTAGGAATATACCTAGGAATAGAATTGCTGGGTCATTCAGTAAATTTATTTTTAACTTTTTGAGAAACCGCTAGACTTTTCCAAAGTGGCATCATCTGACATTCCCACCTGCAAAGTATGAGGGATCCATTTTCCACACATCCTCATCAGCACTTGTTATAGTCCGTGTTTTTTTATCCTAGTAGGTGTGAAGTGGTATCTCCCTGTGGATTTGTTTTATATTTCCCTAATGAATAAAGATGTTAAGAATCTTTTCATGTGCTTATTGGGCATTTAGATATCTATTTTAGAGAAATGTCTCTTAAGATCAATAACAATGTTTTTAAATTTTACAAATTCTGATAAAATACACATAACTAAAATTTACTATTTTAACTATTTTTAAGTGTACAGTTTGGTGGCATTAAGTATATTCATATTGTTAGGCAACCATCACCATCATCCTTCTCCAGAATTTTTTCATCTTCCCAAAGTGAAATTCTATACCCATTAGGCACTAAGTCCTCATTCCTCCCTGCCCTGGAAAATTACCATTCTACTGGTAACCACTATTCTACTTTCTCTCTCTTAATTTGACTATGCTGGATACCTCGCAGAAGTGGAATTGTACATTTGTGACTGGCTATTTCACTTAGCATGATGTCTTCAAGGTTCATCCATGTTATAGCATGTGTCAGACTTTCCTTCCTTTATAAGGATGGATAATATTCTATTATATGGGTATACCACATTTGCTTTATCCATTCATCCATATAGAATTTAGTTTGTTTCCATGTGAACACTTGCATTGCTTTCATCTTTTGGCTATTGTGAATAATACTGCCATGAACATGAGTGAACAAATATCTTTTCGAATCCTTGCTTCAATTATTTTATATATATACCCAGAAACAGAATTCCTGGAGTAAATGTTAATTTTATGTTTAATTTTTTGAGGAACCACCGTACCCTTTCCCACCGTGGCTGCACCATTTTATTAATACATCCTCATCAGCAATGCACAAGGGTTTCACTTTCTCCACATCTTCACCAAAATTTGTTTTTTGTTTTTTTTAATAATAGACATCCTGATGAGTATGAAGTGGTATGCGTTGTGGTTTTGATTTGTATTTCCCTGATGATTAATGATGCCAAGCATCTGCATGTGTTTATTGGCCATTTGTATATTTGCTCTGGAGAAATGTCTATTCGAGTCCATTTTCCATTTTAAAAATCAGGATTGTTTGTTGTTGTTGAGCTGTAGTTCTTTATATATTCTGGATATTAATCCATTATAAGGTATATTATTTTCAAATATTTTCTCCTATTCTGTGAGTTGTCTTTTTATTCTATTGATAGTGTTCTATGGTACATTAAAATTTTTTATTTTGATGAGGTCCTATTTATCTATTTTTTCTTTTGTTGCCTGTGCTTTTGGTGACACATCCAAAAAATCTTTGCCAAATCTAATGTCATGAAGCTTTTCCCATATGTTTTCTTCTAAGTGTTTTATACTTTTACTTCTTATGTTTAGGTCTTTGATCCATATTAAGTTAATTATTATATATGGTTGTGATGCTTAATTGTACCTGTCAACTTGAATGGGTCAAGAGATGCGTAGCTGTTTGGTTCAACATTATTTCTGGGTGTCTGTGAAGGTGTTTCCAGGAAGAGATTAGCATTTGAATTGGTGATATGAATAAAGCAGATGACCCCCTTCAATATAGTTGGGCATCCTTCCATCTGTTAAGGGTTTGAATAGGAAAAAAGATGGAAGAAGGTTAAATTCACTCTTTCTCTGACAATCTGAGCTGAGATATATGCCTTCTCCTGCTCTCAGTGCTTTTGGGTCTCAGGCTTTCAGACTTGGACTGGAATCTATACCATCAACTGTCTGGCTCTCAAGTCTTTGAACTGTACCATGGGCTTTCCTGTGTCTCCAGATCATGGGACTTCTCAGCTTCCATAATCACATATCATGTGAATCAATACCTTTATATATATATTTTTTCTGCTGGCTCTGTTTCTCTGGAGAAATGGTATAAGGTAAGGGTCCTACTTCACTCTTTCTCCACTCTTTTGAATATCCAATTTTCCCAGCACCATTTGTTGCACAGACAATCCTTGGCACTCTGTCAAAAATCACTTGACTATATAGGAAGGGTTTATTTCTGAGCCCTCTATTCTATTCCATTGGTCTATACGCCTACCCTTTGTTCCAGTACCACATTGTTTTGATTACTATAATTTTATAGTAAGTTTTGAAATCAGGAATTGTGAGACCTCCAACTTTGTTTTGGTTGTTTTGGATACCTGAGGCCCCTTAAGATTCCATAAGAATTTTAGGATAGATTTTTCTATTCATGAAAAAAATATCATTGGGATTCTGATAGGAATTGCATTAAATCAGTAGGTTCCTTTAGGGAGTATTGACATTTTAATAAGATTAAGTCTTCCAATCCATGAACACAGGATATGTTACCATTTATTAATGTCTTTAATTTCTTTCAGCAATATTTTATGGTTTTCGGTGTATAACCCTTTTACCTCCTTGGTTAAGTTTACTTCTCAGCATTTTATTATTTTTGATGCTATTGTAAATGGAATTTTTCTCTTAATTTCCTGCCCAGATGTTCATTGTTAGTGTATATAAATTCAACTGATTTTTATATGTTGATTTTATATCCCAGAAATTTACTAAATTTATTTACCAGTTCTGTTTTTTTGCAGAATCTTCTAGGAGCTCTACATAGAAGAATCACGTCATCTGTGAACAGAGATAATATCACTTCTTCTTTTACTATTTGAATGCCTTTTTTTCCACCTTATTGCTTTGGCTAGAATGTCCAGTATTATATAGAATAGAAGTGGTGAGTGGGGTCATCTTTGTCTTGTTTCTGATCTTACAGGAAAAGCTTACAGTCTTTGCCATTAAGTATAGTGTGAGCTGTGGGCTTTTTCTTACGGACTTTATTATGTTGAGGTAATTTCCTTATATTCCTAGTTCATTAAGAGTTTTTTATCCCAAAAGGGTGAACTTTGTCAAATGCTTTTTATGCATGTATTGAGATGATCATGCACTTTTTATCCTTCATTCTATTAATGAAGGATATCATATTTATTGATTTGTGTATGTTGACCCATCCTTGCACTCCAGGAGTAAATTCCACTTGGTCCTTTTAATGTGCTGTTGAATGATATTTGATAGAATTTCATTGCAAATTCTTCCATCCATATTCATCATGGATATTGTTCTGTGGCTTTCTTTTCTTGTAGTATCATTATCTGGCTTCAATATTATGGTACTGCTGGCCTCATAGAATGAGTTTAAAAGCATTCCTTCTCCCATTTTTGGGAGAAGTTTGAGGAGAATTTGTGTTAATTCTTCTTCAGATGTTTGGTAGAATTCACCAGTGAAGCCAACTGGTCCTAGACTTTCCGTTTTTGAGTTTTAATTATAGATCTTTTCAGATTTTCTATTTATTTACAATTCAGTCTTGGTGGGTTGTGTGTTTCCAGGAATTTTTCAATTTTACATAGGTTATTGAATTTGTGGGTGTACAAATGTTCACAGTTCTCTCTTCTAATCCTTTTTGTTTCTATGAAGTCAATAGTAATGTACACTTCTTCGTTTCTGATTTCAGTTGAGTGCTCTTTCTTTAGTCAATCTAGCTAAAGACTCGTCAATTTTGTTGATCTTTCAAAAAACTAAATTTTGTTGATTTTTTCTATTGTTTTTCTATTCTTTATTTTACTTTTATTTTCTCTAATATTTATTATTTGCTCACTTCTACTGTGTTTGAGTTTAGTTTGTTCTTTTTCTAGTTCCTTAAGTTATAAAGTTAGGCTTTTGATTTGAGACTCTTTCTTCTTTTTTAATGTAGGCATTTACAGCTACAAATCTCTGTCTTTGCACTGCTTTTACTGCATCCCATAAGCTTTGGTATGTTGTGTTTTCATTTTCTCTTGTCTCAAGATATTTCCTAATTTCCATTATTATTTCTTCTTTGTCTATCCATTGATTGTTTAAGAGAGTGCTGTTTAAATCCATATACTTGTGAGTTTTCCAGATTTTATTCTGCATAATGATTTTCAGTTTCATTTAATTATGACCAGAACATATATTTTACATGATTTCACTCTTTTTAAATTTATTAAGACTTGTTTTATAGCCTAAAATGTGTTCTATTCTGGAGCATATTCCATGTGCACTTGGGAAAACATGTATCTTGTGGTTGTTTTTTTTAAATTATTTATTTGTTTATTTTTTATTTCAGCATATTATGGGGGTACAAATGTTTAGGTTATGTATATTGTCCTTGCCCCACCCGAGTCAGAGCTTCAAGCATGTCCATCCCCCAGGGGGTGCGTGCCACACCTATTAGGTGTGTATATACCCATCCTCTCCTCCCCCCTCCCATCTGCCCGACACCTGATGAATGTTATTACTATATGTGCACTTAAGTGTTGATCATTTAATACCAGTTTGATAGTGACTACATATGGTGCTTGTTTTTCCATTCTTGGGATACTTCACTTAGTTGAATGTGTTCCAACTCTATCCAGGATAATACAAGAGGTGCTAGTTCATCACTGTTTTTTGTGGCTGAGTAGTACTTCATGGTATACATATATCACATTTTATTAATCCACTCATGCATTGATGAGCACTTGGGTTATTTCCACATCTTTGCAATTGTGAATTGTGCTGCTATAAACATTCGAGTGTAGATGTCTTTTTTATAGAATGTCTTTTGTTCTTTTGGGTAGATGCCCAGTAATGGGATTGCTGGATCAAATGGTAGTTCTACTTGGATCTCTTTAAGGTATCTTTGTATTGCTTTCCACAGAGATTGTACTAGTTTGCAGTCCCACCAGCAATGTATGACTATTCCTATCTCTCTGCATCCATGCCAACGTTTATTTTTTTGGGTCATTTTTTTAAATGCAATTACACCGGTGACAAAATTTAATACAATTTGGGTTTTTTTTTTTTTTTTTTTTTTTTTTGAGACAGAGTCTCACTCTCTTGCCTGGGGCGAGTGCCGTGGCGTCAGCCTAGCTCATAGCAACCTCAAACTCCTGGTCTCAAGCAATCCTACTGCCTCAGCCTCCCGAGTAGCTGGGACTACAGG
>CAUYSK010056823.1:0-30797 GCA_963575035.1 Avahi laniger | reverse complement strand
CCCCCGCTGAATCTGCACCGATTCCCCTCGCTGTTTTTGTGGGAGAGCGCTCCGATTGTGTGTAGCAGACCGGGATCTACGTCTCCCTCTCTGGAAGCAGGGATCCGGGAGGCTACCCTAACTCCGCCATTTTTTCTCTCTCCTGGCTTTGTTCTTGATTTTCTAGTTCCCCAAAGTGTGGCGTTAGGTTTTTAATTTGTGATCTTTTTGTCTTTTTGACGTAGGCATTTAATGCTCTGAACTTCTCTCTTAGCACCGCGTTTACTATTTGCCAGAGATTTTTGGTAACTTGTGTTGTCATAGTCACTCAATTCAAAAGATTGTTTTATTTCCATCTTAATATAATGATTGCCCAAGATATCATTGAGCAGCAGATTGTATAATTTCCAAGTATTTCTATAGTTTTGAGAGTTTTTCTTGACATTAATTTCTAGTTTTATTACACTGTGGCTAAAGAAGATAAGTGATATTTTTTGAATTTTTCATAAATTTCTGAGACTTGTTTTGTGGCAGAATGTATGATCTTTCTTGGAAAATGTTCCATGTGCTGATGAGAAAAATGTATGTTTTGTATATTTAGTGTGGAAGATTCTGTAAAAGTCTCTTAAGTCTACTTGTTCTAGAATTCCATATACGTCTAGTGTTTCTGTGTTGATTTTCTGTATTAATAATCTGTCCAGATGTTTAAATGGAATATTGAACTCCCCAACTACAATTATGTTGCTGTGTATTTCCTTGCTTCGGTCTAGTGGTATTTTTTTTTTTAACAAATGTAATCTATACTATTAAGTGCATATATATTTATAATTGTTATATTGTTTTTGAATTGTTACTTTTATCATTTTATAATGACCATCTTTTTCTTTTTCTGCTGATTTTGATTTAAAGTTTGTTTTATTTTACATAAGAATAGCTAATCCTGTGTGATTTTATTTTGTTTCCATTTGAGTGGAATATTTTATTCCACCCCTTTATCTTGAGTATATGATAGCCTTTACAAGATAAATTAGTTTCTTGGAGACAGCAGATATATGGGTTGTGATTTTTTTGTCCATTCTCTCAATCTATCTCTTTTAAGTGCAGCATTTATTCCACTTACATTTGACATTAATATTGATATGTAAGAATACTGTTTCAGTAATAATTAATTCTTAAATAGGTATTCTTTATTCTCCCTTGAGTTACTGATTTATAGGAGCTGTGGATTTTTCCTTTTCAGTTTTACATTGGTGTATATTAACAATTTGTTTTGGTATTTAGAGCACTTTAGAGCATTTCTTATAGGGGTGGATCTACTGGTTGCAAATTCCTCCAGTGTTTGCTTGTCTGGGAATATTTCATTTCTTCTTAATTTATGAAGCTTGTTTTACAGTATACAAAATTTTTGGCTTACGGCTTATTCTCTATTAGAGAATACAGAATAGGTGTAGAAAAAGAATTTGGCAAAATTCAGCACACTTTTATGACAAGAACTCTTAAGAAAATATCAAATGAGAGAAGGAAATCAAGTGTAGTCAAATAGAGAAAGAGGTCAAACTATCACACTTTGCTGATGATATGATTTTATATATAAATAAATAAATAATTTGCTTTAAACTCATTTGACAGAAAATAAAATTAGAAATTAATGGAGAAGTAGACAATAAGCAATGTCAAAAATATGCTTGTGATGTCCAGATCTATGGTCTAAGCTCTTCCTGGGTAATTCATTTCATGTTTCCTACACTGACAAGTTGATTGAAGTTCCAGAATGGCATGTGTCAAGGAAATCTGAGCCTATTAATATTAGCTATGATAATATCTACTACATGAATCCACTAATAATTAAAATGCACTTTAATTAAAATAATGTATAAAAATCATATAACATGATTTCTGGTAAATTTCAATATAGGAAATGACAGATAATATTATGCTGATGTATATTATGCTAATGTAATATAAGTAGTATATTTATAAGTGATAAAGTAGAAAAATAACAATGATAATTTAAAAGTTATTTTCCTCTTAAGAAAGAAAAATAAGGAAAAAAATAAATTTAAAAGAATTGGTGGCCATCCATGAATATGATTATTTGAGGTAGATAGAACACATACAATGGAATATCAGACAGAAACGGGGAGTAAGACATTTGTGATATAAGACACATACCTCCATTTTATCACAGAGAGTTACTTCTGAGGAAGACAGTACATTAACTTATTCTTGAATTGGCCATAAATGACAATGCCGAAATAGACTAGAATAACAAAATAAAGGCTCGGTGCATGGGGAAATATAGTGTGACTATGGCAGGGCATGGAAGCAAGACATGTCATCATCTTGTGCATTAGTACTAATTTGGAATAAACCTTTACTGTTCATTTATTTTATCCACAAATTTGATAAAAACCTATTCGATAAATAGGTTTTAAAGCTGCAAACATCTTATGTTTAATTTAGGCAATAAATAATAGAATGGCTGATTAAATTACTCCTCAAATTTGTCTACGCATTCATTATGAATCCCAAGGCAAATAACCATGTTCACTGCTTATCTAGACCTCAACCCAGTGTTTCCCACATTTCACTGCACATTGGAATCACCTAGAAATCTTTTAAAAGTAAAAAATCTTGGCTCTCAATGATAGAAATTATTTTTATTAGTACGGGATGTGGGCATCAGTATCATTAAAATCTCCCCAAGTGGTTTTAATGTGTAGCAAAAGTTGGGAACCACTGCATTAAACTATTTAATACTCAAACTGTATTATTTATATGCATATCAGAAATGTAACTCTTCTCGCTTTTGCCTCTGATAACACATGTAAACATTAATCTCTCATTAAATAGCTTCTTTCTCAAAATATTCTTCTATGTTTGTCATGGGTTTTAGTATTCTATGCTGGGAACTTTTTACGGGGAGGAGAGAACAAATCTGGGCAGGCTCCTTATAACAGAGCGGGTAGCTAGGACAGAACATATTACACCCACAAGATCAGTTGGACTCTGATTGCAGCTGATCTCAAAATGTGATGCCACATTGAGGAAAAAGAATCTTATGAGCAATAGCTCTTGAGTGGCAGGTAATCTCATGTGCAATGTTTCCAGCTTAAATGACCAAAAAGAGCCCAAAAGTGTTAAGAGGCTCAGCTCCAGGGATGGCTGTCCATCTGTCACAGTATGTTAGCCAATTGCTTCATTTAATTACAGCAAAAGGATGAGACTTAAAACATACATAAACAGCTCTTTCTAGATTATGATAAAAATTTTAAAAGTCAAAATACACCAGTATAGAAACTTAAAAAGTTTTAAACACAACAAATAAATTTATTTATAGTTTAATCATACACATACACTAAAAGAAATACTTACATTTTTTCTTTATATAGCCATTTTTAGATTGGAAATAACTTGTAAATATACTTCATTAAAATGTATGAGAATTTCAGAAGTTTCAATAAACAAATTATTTATCACTTTAATAAAACAAATACTGAAATTAAAACTTTAAGTAAACATATCACTAAGATTATAAGGTTTTAAACAAAAGAAAAAATGTAATATATTTGTTTAATTAATGTAAGATTGATTAAAATATATTCAGTTTAATGTAGAGCTTTACATTGCTAAATATTCAATATATCATATTCTTGGTCAAGCAGGAGTTCTAACATCTTAAATTCCTATCATGTGAGCAATTATTTGATAAACTTATATTTCCTGAAGATTGAGACTGAAAAACAATATAATTATCTTACTTTCAGAGTAAATACCTCCTTATTTTCCCACAGTAAATTATACTTTTGATTATAACTATATAATAGAAATTATGAATTTTAATGATTTTTAATCAATACACATTTAAATCTAGTTTATCATGTATAAAGTCAATTAAAAGTTTCATATTTTTTTATTTCTAATGATTTCTTCTCTCAAAATAATGTATTTGCCTTGAACATCTTGTTGACGTTTTCTCTTTCTCGGAAAAGATTGGTTCTTTTTATTGTTTGGTGGCACTACTGAGAAGTGGCTCTTTCACGTTAAGGACAAAAGAAATATTGGTTGACCAAAGGCACAAATGTAAGCCATGATATTTAATGAGCTCTCTGGCAACATAGCAAATATTTTTAGTGAATATTCTATCACCGTTATTATCAACTCATGTTCTAAGCCCAGTAACATTGGGAACATAGAAGGGCTTATTGTTATTATTGAAAAAGACCATTATATTTTTCATAACAAAGTAATCTTGAGGGATACTTCCTGGATTTGTATAGTTTGCATCTTGTGAATTTTACTCTTTTGACTTCTCTACATTTATTGAAATCAGCTCACGTTTGTGCACTCCACAGGAATCAGCATATTGTGAGTCAGCATATCACTTAATTAAAAAAGTAGTGACATCATGAAAATAAGGGTGTCAGGAATAAGACGTTTTAGAATCATCAGTGTCCACGTGTCAGCCAAGTAAGAGAAGAGGGTAAAGAAACCAGAAGAAAGAAAAAGAATGAATGGGAAACAATCGCAACTTGATGATCTGTTGAATTCTAGTCTATATAGCTAGTATAAAATATTAGAATGGAAAATATAAAAAATAAAAGAAGATGACACATTCTTTTCAAATTCTTTGCAGCAGGAATTAACAGAATTGCTGCATTTAGGCCTTTGCCAAACTTGGAAAGAGCTATTCCCTTTTTTTCTTCTTGTCTGTTTTACCAAATTTCCGACAGGAAAATAAACAACATTTTGTGACCAAGAATATCGCAGTTGCCACACAGGCCAGCAGGAACCCAATCACATCCAAAGAGCAGTGCTGGAACGAGGTGAGGTCATAGACAGCTGCCCTCAGGTGCTTGGCTCCCTTGTGGCGCATGACAAACTCAATCCAGAAGACTGCCCGATCCAGTGGCTTTACTGGTTGATCATGGTGAATTCTTGATAACCTCACAGCATTCTCTTTATAACTGGAAGACAAAAACACTTATAGAAATTAGAAAGTTTTGGTTTTGTTTTCATTAAAAACAATAGGTAAAACCTGATATATGTTATTCAAGCCAAAAGCTTGTTGCAAGAAAAGATTAATTCTTGTCGTGACATGAACTTTGCTGGTTGCATAGCATTTAACAGATATGGGGGGACATTGAAAATAAATATATTCTTAAAAAAGTGGGGTAAAGTGAAGACATGGAAAAAATCTTAGCCAATTGTCAATCTAAATCTATCTTTTCCAAGAAGGAAATTTGACACTGTATGGACTATTATTTCTAGAACTATTCCACGACCAAGATGATGAATGACCTAAGATTGTGGAAAAAGATCCCTGGAAAAGTGTACAAGCATGGTCTCTAACATTTTTTGGTATGATGTATAACATAATGAATGACAGGTAAGCCTTTAAAAGCAGGATTACTCACGAAGAATCGTTAATAACCGCTCTCAAAGCCTCGAGCAAATCTGCACTTGTTATTGTGTTCAAGTTCACCTCCACGGCTACTCCTTTGGCCTTCATGTGAGCGATGTTATCAGGCTGATCACCAAACATGGGAATTCCCACCATAGGGACCCCATGGTAAATAGCTTCATAGATCCCATTTATTCCACCATGAGTGATAAAAGCTTTGGTTTTGGGATGACCTAGTTGGAAATGGGATGAGAAATGGTAAGATGTTTATTATAAAGTGTAATTTCAGAGACCTAAGGAAAAAAAAAACTATGAGATAACTCATTGAAAAAAGGCAGCATTTTCAACAAAAGATAAGCAAATAGAGCATTGCTGCCAACGAAATTTGTTATCTGAAGAAAAGGAGGCTTTAATTGCCACTGCATTGCCTGAAAATTTTACCTTAACAGTAGAAAATGTGAATCTACATAATAAACAGCCAATTCTTTAATTATATCTACTTTGAAATTAGAGGTAAAGTGATATACTACTATAATTTTTAAATATTTGATTGAATATATTAGCTGTTAAAAAGATACTCAATTCGTTTCTCATCTAATTCCTTGTTTTTACTTTATCATAGTCTTACCAAGAAGATCATTCTGGGGTATCCAATCATAGAGCTGAGTATTAGCTCCTAATGTGGCTGGTTTTTTTCCTTTGTATCGCCACAAAACCTGTGGAATAAAATGTATGTATTTCACAAGTTAAGCTACAGAATAATAGCATTATTGAGTTCTATGTAATTTAATCAAATAAAAAATAAAATGATTTTTGGATAGTTCACAAATACCATTATCTAAAGAGTAGAAACATATAAATGTAGTAATAATAAAGTTAAAATTAATTGAATATATAAATTTTACATGCAGATTGTTAGACTGCAATATTAAAATTATAATAGACTTTTAACTCTAGGAAACTCCAATTAAATAGGAAGAGTGCATAAATCTAAGCTTCTACTTCTATACCTAATCCTACTGGATAGAGTTCTAATACAACAGAATATGTGGAGAATATTCTTGAACATAAATCCTCTCTATCTTTGTGATATTTCTTCCCTCACTTTTTTGTTCCATGGAGCTTAGACACTTCATAACTTTTTCTGGAATAGTCAACACAAGCCCTAAAAATTCAAATCCTAAAATGTGAGGTAAGAACTCAATGTTTCATTTCTACTGCAAACAAATGACAACAAAGTGAGGTCTTTCCATAGCAACAGCAGGCTCAGCAGAACAATGATCAATTGCACCCAAATACACTATTGTAATGTTTTATAAAATATTTACTTAATATTAATTAATGCCTATTATGCTAAGTGTAAAATGAGATTCAAGTTCAAATGGAAATTCACATTTTTCTTCACAGTTTGAATAGCTACTTATCAGGATTGGAGGTAGTAGTTACCTTCTGTGGAATCTGGGCAAGGGCTGAAGCAATGAGATTGTTTGTTTTTTCTGTAAGGTTTTGGACAATCGATCCCAGAGAAAATACCACAATACCATCTTCACCTGAGCTCTGGACAAATTCTTCCATTTCCTGCAGAAAAAAAAAATTTTTTTGCATTACAAAGGTGAAATATCTCAAAGAAAAAGATAGAGTTTGCTTACATTTGTAAAATAAAGATTTGAGGGAGTTGTCAGGTGTTCAGTTATGTCATACGTATAGGCTGGCATGTGTTGCCATCTAGTCTCTTTAAGAAGAAGTCTGTATGTGAAATATATGGCCTAAATACATAATTATTAATTACTGGAAAAGAAACACAGTCAAATAATTATACAAAAAAAATAAGTGATAAAAGTACAGTTCTTTGCATGTTTGGTTGACATGAAATTCTAAAAGCACAATGGTTTGCTAACTCATAAAAATATTCCCTTGAGGATTAATATCAACAAGATGGAAAAATAGAAGAACTCCTAGTATAAATTTTCACCACTAAAGTATAACTAGTAACTATTCAAATACAAGAATACCACTCTGAGTTAACCAGAACTCAAGGGAGGAGAAAAAATCCCAGACTCATTCGACATGAGAAAACCCACGATCATCAAGAGGAATGAACATTTTGGATCACACCATCCCCAATACCAAGACAGCACAACTCAGAGAATTTTCCTGTACCTGCAGTTACCAAGGTAGGACAAGGAAATTGCAGGTGGGTATTTGATCTCCCCACGAGTCTGTAAATCTTTGTGGGAAGAAATTAAAGATGCTCAAAAACAACCAATGGGCCTATGAAGAAATTTCTTGAGATAAATAAAAATGGAAATGTAATAAACCAGAAACCTATTCTAAGGGTGAAGTTTATATCAATAAATATTTTCCTCAAAAATGTAGAAAGATATCCTATAAACAACCTATAATAACACTTCAAGTAACTAGAAAAATAAAAACAAAACAAATTAAATTCAAAAGTAATAGAAGGAATAGAGATCAGAGCAGAAGTAAATGAAATAGATATTAAAAATAATAAAAAAGATAAACAAAACAAGGAGATATTTTTTGAAAGATAAAATCAACAAATCTTCAGCTAGACTAAAAAAACAATTTAAAAATGAAATAAAATGACAGAAGAAAAAGCAGACATAACAACAGATACCACAGAAATACAGAGAAAATACAAATGATAAGAAAGTATTATAAACAAGTATATGGCAATACATTTGAAAATTTAGAGGAAATGGACAAATTTCTGGACACGTACAAACAACCACGATTGAATTATGAAGAAATGAAAAACAAGAACAGAAAAATACATAAGAAGATTGAAGCAATAGTAAAACGTTTCTCATCAAAAAAGCTTATTAACTTTTGGCTTCACTACTGAATTCAAGCAGACATTTAAAGAATAATTAATACCAATTTCTCTCAAATTCTTCAAAAAACAATTGAAGAAAAGAAAATACTCCAAAATTATTTTGTATGGCTTCCCTGATACCAAAACCAAGGAAGACACACACAAAAAACCTACAAATCAATATCTCTGATAAGCATAGATACAAAATCCTCAACAAAACACTGGCCAACAAAATCCAACAGCACATCAAAAAGATTGTGCACCATGATTAACTGGAATTTATCCCAGGAATGCAAGGGTTGTTCAAAATATGCAAACCCATAAATGTGATATATAACATCAATAGAAGGAAGGATAAAAAGCATATATAATTATCTCAATAGATGTAGAAAATGCATTTGATAAAATGCATTCAATATCTATTCATGATAAAAACTTTTCACAAATTAGCTGTAAAAAGTATACCACAATATAATAAAGATCATATACGACAAATATATAGCTAACATTATACTACTCATGGAAAATATAAGACCCCAAATTATAAAACTATAGGAAGAAAACATAAGGTAAATAATTTATGACATTGGTCTGGGCAAGGATTATTTGGATAGAACCTCTAAACCTCAGGCAACATGAAAAAAGAGACATATGGAATTGCATCAAAGTATTAAGAACCTGGATAACAATAAAAAAAAAATAGAGTGAAGGGATAGCCTACAATATGGGAGAAAATATTTGCAAAATATGTATTCATCAAAGAGATAAATTTCTCTCACTTTATAAGAAAGTTAAATAACTCAATTGCAAAAAATAAATCAATCAAATCTGATTACAAAATGGACAAAAGACCTGAATAGACATTTCTCTTTTGGTTTCATCTGCAGTTCCATGCAATATAGACCTTTTTTTAAATTTCAGAATATGATGGGTGTGCAAATACTTAAAGTACATATATTACCTTTGGCCCCCACAAATCAGAGCTTCAAGCATGTCCATCCCCCAGATGGTGTGCACCACACCCATTACATGTGAAAACACCAATCTCTTCCCGCCTCCCCTCTCCTCCCTCCTGCTCGACACAGAATGAATGTTATTACTATATGTACACATAAGCGTTCATCAGATAATACCAGTTTGATGCTTAGTACATGGGGTGCTTATTTTTCCATTCTTGTGATACTTCACTTAGTAGAATAGTCTCCAGCTCTAAGCAGGATAATACAAGAGGTGCTATATCATCATTGTTTTTGTGGATGAGTAGAACTCCATGATATATATATACCACATTTTATTAATCTACCCATGTATTGATGGGCACTTGGGTTGTTTCCACATCTTTGCAATTGTAAATTGTGCTTCTATAAATATTCTACTGCAGATGTCTTTTTTATAGAATGTCTTTTTTTCCTTTGGGTAGATGCCCAGTAATGGGATTGTTGGATTAAATGGTAGTTCTACTGTTAGCGCTTTGAAGTATCTCCATATTACTTTCCACAGAGGTTATACTAGTTTTCAGTCCCACCAGCAGCGTATGAGAGCTCCTATCTTATGGCATCTACACAACATTTATTGTTTGGAGACTTTTTCATAAAAGCCATTCTCACTGGAGTTAAGTGATATCTCATTGTGGTTTTGATTTGCATCTCCCTGATGATTAGAGATGTTGAGCATTTTATCATATGTTTTTTTGGCCATTAGTCTGTCTTCTTTTAAAAAGTTTCTGTTCATGTCATTTGCCCACTTTTTAATGGAGTTGTTTGTTTTTTTCTTACTAATTTTCCTGAGTTTATATAGATTTTAATTATCAGCCTCCGATCAGATTTGTAGCATACAAATACTTTCTTCCAGTCTGTAGGGTGACTGCTTGATTTTGTGATAGTTTCCTTGGCTGTGAAGAAGCTTTTTAATTTGATCAAATCTTCTTTATTGATTTTTGTTATTGCTGTGATTGCCTTTGCTGTCTTCTTCATAAATTTTTTCCCTAGGCCAATATCTATAGGACTTTTTCTAACAATTTCTTCCAGAATACTTATAGTTTCATGCCTTAGGTTTAAGTCTGTTATCCACCATGAGTTGATTTTTCTGTGAGGTGAAAGGTGTGGATCCTGCTTCAGTCTTCCACATGTGGCTATTCAATTTTCCCAGCACCATTTATTGAATAAGAATTCTTTTCCTCAGTGTATGTTTTCATCTGCTTTGTCAAAGATTAGATGGCTATATGAGAACGGTTTTATGTCTGGGTTCTCAGTTCTGTTCCATAGGTCTATGTCTCTGTTTTTATGCCAGTGCTGTGCTGTTTTAGTTACTATAGCCTTGAAGTATAGCTTGAAGTCTGGTAAATTGATGCCTCAAAATTTGTTCTTTTTACTTAAGATTGCTTTTGCTGTATGGGGTCTTCTCTGTTCCATACAAAACATAGAATTATTTTTTATATATCTATGAAAAAAATATGTTTTCATTTTCCTAGGGATTGCACTGAATCTGTAGATCACTTTGGATAGTACAGACATTTTAACAATGTTGATTCTGCTGACCCATGAGCATGGTATGGTTTTTCACCTGTTACATTTTCTGGTCTTTCCTTCCTTGGTGTTTCACAGATCTCTCTGTAGAGATCTTTCACCACTGTAGTTAAATATATTTCTAGGTATTTTATTTCTTTGTTGCTATTGTGAAAAGTATTGAGTCTTTGATTTGGTTCTCAGTTTGACTGTCATTGGCATATAGGAATGCTACTGATTTCTGTACATTGATTTTGTAACCTTGGGTTTTGCTGAATTTGTCTATCAATTCCAGTAGTCTCATGGCAGAATCTTTTGGGTTTTCTAGATGTAAGATCATATCATCAGTAAAGAGCAATAATTTGACCTCTTCTGCCCCCATTTGCATACTCTTGATTTTATTCTCTTGTCTGATTGCTCTGGTTAGAACTTCCAGCATTATGTTTAATAGAAGTGGTGATAGAGAGCAAACTTTTCTGGTTTCAGTTCTAAGTGGGAATGTTTTCAATTTTACCTGGTCATTATGATGTTGGTTGGGGGTTTGTCATATATGGCTTTTATCATTTTTAGGTAAGTCCCATCTATGCTTATTTTGTTAAGCCTTCTTATCATAAAAGGGTGTTGAATTTTGTTCAGTGATTTTTCTGTGCCACTTGAGAGGATCATGTGGTCTTTGTTTTTACTTCTATTTATGTGGTAAATTGCATTTATAGAATGCATATGTTCAACTATCCCTGCATCACTGAGATAAAGCCTGCTGGTTGCAATTAACTAATCCTAGTAAACCAATTCAGCACCTGAATTTGGTTTACTAGGATTTATTTTGTTGACTATTTTTACATCTATATTCATAAGAGATACTGGTCTGCAGATTTTCTTTTTTTTCATCCTTTCCTGGTTTTGGTGTCAGGGTCATGTTTGCTTCATAAAACATGTTGGGGAGGATTCCTTTCTTCTCAATGTTGTGGAAAAATTTCTTCAGGATAGGCACCAGTTCCTCTTTGTAGGTCTGTAAAATTCGGGTGTGAAACCATCTAGTCTGTGACTTTTTTTTAAAGAAGGTTTTTTATTGCTCTTTCAATTTCAGTACTTTATATTGGTCTGTTCAGTAATTCTATTTCTTCCTGACTGAGCCTAGGAAGGCTGTGTGTTTCTAAGAATTTGCCCAGTTCCTCCAATTTTCAAGCTTATGTGCCTAGAGATTTTTATAATATTCATAGATGATATGTTGTATTTCTATGGTATCAGTTGTAATTTCTAATTTTTCATTCTTGATGGAGCTTATTAGAGTCCTTTCTTTTCTACTTCTCATTATTCTAGAAAGATATGTGTCAATTTTGTTTATCTTTTCAAAGAATGAACTTTTTGTTATATTAATTTTCCATATAGTTTTTTATTATCAATTTTATTTAGCTCTGCTCTGATCTTTGTCATTTCTTTGCTTCTGCTGGGTTTAGGGTCGGTTTGCTCATACTTTTCCAGTTCTTTTTCAAATGATTCATTAGATTGTTGATTTGTGATCTTTTTGTCTTTTGGATGTAGGCATTTATGGATATAAATTTTCCTCTCAGGAATGCTTTAGCTGTGTCCCACAGATATTGATAAGTTGTATCCCCTTTATCATTTAGTTCAAAGAATCTTTTGACTTCCTTCTTAATTTCCTCCTTAAACCAATAATCATCCAGTCAAAAGTTCTTTAGTTTCCATGACTTTGTGTAGAGCTGAGTGTTTCTGTTGGAGTTGATTTCTAATTTTATTCCATGGTTGTCTGAGAAGATGCATGGTATAATTTCTATTTTTTTTCAATTTTTTGAGACATGCTTTTTGGTCTAAAATATGGTCAATCTTAGAGAATGTCTCATGAGCTGATGAGAAAAACGTATATTCAGTAGTTTTTGGGTGGAATGTTCTATAAATGTCAGTCAGACCCATTTGTTATAGAGTCTGTTTAGGTCCACTTTTTCTTTGTTTATTTTCTGTTTGGAGGATCTTTTCTGTTCTGTCAGAGGGGTGTTGAAGTCCCTAGCTATCATGGTGTTGCTGTTTGTCATTTTGTTTAGGTCAAGTAGAATTTTCTTTATGAATCTGGGTACACCTGAGTTAGGTGCATCAATATTTAGAATTATTATGTCTTCTTGTTGAATTGTATTCTTCACCATTATATAGGGACCGTCTTTTTCTTTCATTACTTTTGTTCATATGAAGACTAAGTTTTCTGAAATCAGAATTGCTATGCCATCTTTCTTTTGGTTTCCATTGGCATGAAATATTATTTTCCATCCCTTCACCTTGAGTCTGAATGCATCCTTGTGGGTTAGATGTGTTTCCTGAAGAAAGGATGCTTGGCTTGTGTATATTTATCTATCTAGTCAGCCTATGTCACTTTAGTGGGCAGTTCATGCCATTCACATTTATTGAAAGAATTGATAAGGGGGGCAGATTTCTGTTCATTCTGTTGAGTTGAAGTTTGTGGCTTTGTTTTCTCTCTTGAGCCATTGTGGTATCTGGCCTTTGACCTTTAGCTTGTGTGTAATTTTACACTGGTGAGTGTCTATTGTGAGGATCTATGTGTAAGCAGAGTTCTGGAGGGCAGGTCTGAATATTTCCTGGAGAGCAGATCTGATCCTAATGAAGTCCCTCAATGTTTGTTTATCTGAGAAGGCTTTTATTTCTCCTTTATATAAGAAACTTCGTTTTTCAGGTTATAAAATTCTAGTCTGGGCATTATTCTGTTTGAGAAGACTGAGAATAGGGCCCTATTTCTTTCTGGCTTGTAAGATCTCAGTTGAGAATTATTCAGTTAGTCTGATGAGTTTTCCATTGTAGGTTACCTGCTGCTTTCAGATTACAGCTCTTTGGAGAGCCACTATAATGTTTATATTGGCCGGTCTGATGACTATGTGTCGTGGTGTCTTCCTATTTGCAATGACTCCCAGGAGTACTTTGAGCTTCTTTGACTTGGATATCTAGATTTCTAGCAAGGCAAGGGAAATTTTCATCCATTATATCCTCAAATAGTTTATTGAACCCTTGTGTATTTTATTCTTCACCCTCAGGGATGCTTATGGCTCTTATGGTATGCCTCTTCACATAATCCCACATTTTTTGTAGACTTTTCTGTTTTCTTTTATTTCTCTGTTCTATCTTTGTGATTGATTTTTTTAATTGAAAGGCATTCTCTTCTGCCCTGAGATTCTTTCTTCTGTTTGATCAACCCTTCCACTGTGTTTTGTAATTCCTTGAATAAATTCTTCATTTCCAGAATTCTGTTTGATTTTTCTTTAATATTTCAATATTTTAGTGAATTTTTCTGGCATGTAATGGATTTTTTTGTGGTCTCTTTGTGTTGGGGATCCATTTTCTCTTGCATATCATTGAGTTTTCTTATAATCCCTGTTTAAAATTTTTCTATTGTCATTTCAGTATTCTGGATTTGGTTGGTATTCATTGCTAGAGAGCTGGTTTTCCCATTTGGGACTGTCCTTCTTGTTTGATTCTTCATAATTCCAAAGTTCTTTCACCAATTCCTTCCAATATGGAGTAGCTGTTGTTTCTTTCGTTTGGATTTTTTCTTACATAACAACACTCCCAGTTTAGTTTCTGAGCCAGTAGGTGGTGTTTGTGTGTGAGAATTGACCATACCCTGTATGATGAGTAAGTAAATGCAGTACAAGAGCATGCAAATTGACCTCCCTGTCAGCAAATGGTGATTGCCAGGAGGAGCAAGTTGCAATGTTTTTGGGTCCTCTAACCAGCTCTCATTCCTGTAGAGAGACACTCTAGTGCCTAAGAGGGTAGGTGGGGCCCTGGGACTTCCAGGCATGTCCTTATTCTCCACCTCAGCAGGGGTATGTGGGAGAGTCTGGGTTGGGTGAGCCTGCCTTCAAGCTTCACAAATACTTTTAGTAGTGGTCAAAGGTCTGTTCCCTGCCTCTGGGCAAAGTTGCCAGGGAGGGGTTAAAATGGCTCCACTCAACCAGAAAGTATGGGTGTGGAGGTGGGGCTGTCTGCGACCCACTGGCAGTCTGGAGTAGGCCTCACTTCTTTCCACCATCCCCTATTCCATGATTTCTTCCAGGCCTCTCTCAGCTGGCAGGACCTCAAGCCAGTGGAACTCCCCCTGTCTATGATACAAGCCAGAAAGTTCCCTGCACAGGATCATGGCCTGAGCTGGGAGCACAGCCCTCTCCCAGGAGGAAGGTTGCCCCTCAAGAATTCTGCAGCTAGGACCCATTCTGATATGCTGTGAAGGCAGATAAATGGCCAAAAGCATATTACAAAAATCTTGACATCACTAATCATCAGGGAAATACCATCAAAATCACAATGAGATATCACCTTATTCCAGTTATAAAGACTATTTAAAAGAACAAAAACAAATCAAAATAGGAAATGCTAACAAGAATGTGAGAATGAGGGTCTTTTATATATTATTGGTAGGCATGTAAATTATATAATGCATTATTACTTTAGCCATTATGGAAAATGTGGTGTTTCCTCCAAAAATTAAAAATAGAACTATCATATGATAAAGATATTCTGCTACTGTGCATATACTCAAAGGAACTGAAATCAGTATGTCAAAGAGATATTTGCCCTCCTTTATTTATTGAAGCACTTTCACAATAGCCAAGAAATGGAATCTACCTAAATCTCCACAAGCCGAAAAATGGATAAAGAGAGTGTGGTATATACACACATTGGAATTCTGTCTATTAAAAAAGAAAAAGAAAAAACAACTCTTCATCATTAGCAGCAACATGGATGAACCAGGAGGACATACGTTGAAGTTGAATAAGCCCAGCATAGAAAAACAAATACTGCATGATCTCACTGACATGTGGAATCTAAAATACCTTATGTCATGGAAATAGAGAGTAGAATAGTGGTTACCAGAAGCTGGGGAAGGTATGAGGGAGGAGGTACGGGAAAAAGTTTGGTCAATGGTTACAAAATTACTGTTAGAGAGGAAGAATAAGTTCTGTTGTCATATGACATAGTAGAATAACTATAGGTAATAATTATATAGTGTATATTTCAAGGTAACTATAAAAAAGAATATTTAATGTTATAACTACAAAGAAATTATAAATATTTGAGGTAATGTATATGCTAACTACCCTGATACCATCTTACACAGTGTATACATGTATTGAACCATCACACTGTACCTTATAAACATGTAGTATTATTATATTTCATTTATGAACAAAATTAAAAATAAATATTCCTTGAAAGGAAACTACAAAATGTTGTCTGGATTTGACTTTTGAAATTATTAGCACAAAATTTTCTATCTAATAAATCATTAATGTATGGATCTCCCAACCATTTAGATATGGCTTCTATAGTATTTGTGTATGGGTAAAGGAGAGAGTGTGAGGATAAAAAATAGTTTGACATAGAAGTTTAAGTAAAGAGCCATGGAAATTGTCACCTCTCTGTCTGTATCTATAATTAGATAAAAGTTCATTATTCTATGGCTTAATAGAGCATGATTTTCAGCTATTAATATAACTTTTAATAAAATTAAAAGTAAGAAAATGGATATTCATAAACCAGAAATGAAATTTCATTCATCAATACATATCTCATTATAAAAAGAAATCAAGAACTCTCCTGCTAATGCCATTGACCCTGCAACCTTTCTAAATTTATTTTGCTCATATTTCTGCAATACAAGAAATGAGGATTTTCTCTTCATTCCCTGGTGATAATTAAATACAGTATTCTTACTATAGTTATTGTAGTGAATTTTTACAATTTTATGTTGTTTGGTATCAATTTTATATGTAAGTTAGACCTTCTTATACCAGAAGCAGGGCTTAGTCAACATTGACTCCTCTTTCCTGTCCCTCAATGTGGTCAGTTTAGATATCTGCATTATAAGTCTCCTGGTGACCATGTTCCTATGAGACAAATAGATGCAACCTACTTGGCTTGCACCACTGAGTCCCCACACAGACTGTGAAGATATGCTACAGTGATCACCTTTTAGTCACAGAGTGACTCCATGTGACTTACACCTGCGTGTAATGAAGCTACCTATTGTAATTCTCCATGGACATCCACCTACGTAACACCCTGGACCCCAGTAAAGACTTTGGCTGACAAATTCCTCACTCTCTTTCTTGGTACCCCCTCACTGGTTGAACGTGCATTCCCCAGGGAACCCCCTCCTTCCCATTAACCCTAGGAAGCATGGAGAACTCTTTACTCCAGGTGCTATAAGTAATACATTGCATCTGCTATTTCATGCATTTTGTTGAGTTTTTTCCTCTGTGTCTTAATTGACCAACACACAAAAACCTAACATCTGTTCTGGTCAGGTTTTCCTATAGAGTGTTTATCTTGGTAGAAATAAAATAGACACAGGTCAGACAGGAGCCACAAGGGTGTCTGCCAGTATAGATAAGTTTACTATCAGAGAGACACCTGTTAACAGGTTGGACACTTAGCCACCAGGATGAAAAAATATCCTCTGGAAGGCACGTTGTAAACATCACAACCAGATATGCTGGATTCCTGTCAGGGCAGGATTAGGGTTTTATGGTCACTTTTGGGACAGAAATCTCAAGACCAAATTATTAAAAAAAAATACAATATTTATCTATTATTCACTTCTGCTTCTCAATACTGTTTCTACCAACATCACTGGTATTACACATTTTTTTCTCTGAAGACTTAGGAATACAATATGCAATTTTCTTTTTTACTAGAAAAGAAACCTGCCTGCAGGCTGGAGAAAATTAATTGAAACTTTGATTTCTCATTTCCATGAGCTCTACTTTATGCTGATGACTCAGTATGTCTATTGCTGTCTGCTGAGGTTGAGATATTGTTTTGCTCAAGGTATTTCTCTAAAATTTCACCTGAAACTCCCACTGGCTCTTTTAAGTGGATAGTCACAAAACAGAACTCACTGTATAATCACAAACACATTTTACCTTAAGTGTTTCCCATTTCAGTAGAAAACATAACTGTCATTAAACACTCAAAGTGAAAATCTAGGCATCATCATTAATTCCTTTTCTTCCTTCAACACTTCTCACCCACTGAACCCTGTGAAATATACCCCAACTGTCTCATGAAAGTATGCTTGTCTGTCTACCATTATGATAAATGTTTATTCATAATCCCAATATAATTGCAAGGAAAACTAGAGCAGTCTCCTTAATAATCTCCATGGTTCTAATTTCCTGTTACTCTAATTCACTATTCACAGTATAGTAACATTGATACTTTAATACACACTTCTTTCATGTCACTATTCTGCCTAATTTTTCAATACAATGCTTAAAAAATCTATACAGTACCCACAAGGAACCCTAAGACATGGAAAATTAATATGGAGTGACAAACTGAAGATATTCAGCTCATGTTTCTGAAATTAAGGCAAGTGTTTCTTTCAATAAAACACAGGTATCATATCATAAAGTACAGAAAATCCCTCAACATAATAGTCTCACCTTGGGTAAAGGTTTGGCTGGTTTGCAGTGCAATCCTCCAACAAACTCAAAATTAGGTAAGTAGGGTTGAGGGTAGTCAAAATCCCAATATGTTCGTATTAGCCACATTTCAGCTTTCCCCAGAATCTCACATGCTGTCGTGGATCTTCCTAAAAGAAATGAATAACAATTGAGTGGAAGGAATTAGCATATCATTTTTTTGTCTTTTTTTGAAACAAGGTCTTTCTCTGTTGCCCGGGCTACAGTGCCGTGGTATCATTGTAGTTCACTGCAACCTCAAACTCCTGGGCTCAAATGATCCTCCTGCCTGAGCCTCCTGAGTGGCTGGGACTACAGGAACATGTCATGGCTAAGGAACACATGGCTATGAAATTAGTGTATAATTTGAATGAAAAAATTGTTCCACTAATTTTCTAATAAGCTATCAAGGGAAAAATAAATGTATGTCCTCTAGAATAATATAACTTTTAGAAGTCAAACAGAAAGATGAATTGGTGAAATAATAAAGAATAAAAGAATGTAAGAAGAAAAAGAGAAATACAAAAAGGGCAAGGAAGAAAGGAGAAAGAAAGAAAAAATAAATAAAGACAATTATATGTCAGTGTATTTTCACAATATAAAAAATCAATTAACCACAACTCCAAACTTTAAATAAATTTATTATTCAGTTTTTTCAGTCCACATAAATTCCAGATGATAGATTAGCCCCATAATACCTGCAACATATCACATCTGTATAGTTTCTAATCTCTACTCAGGGATATATCGTTGAAAGATCTCACCAAGATCAGTCCACCTTAACCTTTTGTACTATATTTTGTCACTTTAATTGAAGGATCACTATTTTATTAATAAGAACTTCCTGACTAATTTTTACCCATGATGAGCCCTTCTCTGGGTTGTGAGGTACATATGGCATATTAAACTTTGGTAGGTTACCTATTTAAATTTACATATTTTCAATTCATCTCTGAGGATCGATTTGAGCCCAGGATCCTTGTATTATTTACCTATATCTGTAGAACCTAACAGGTTGTCTCTAGCTAGGCAGTGCTTAATGAATACTTAATTAATAAGAAAAAAATCAATGCATATAAATTTAAATTATGTCTAAACCTGAGGATATTTGATGTGGGTTCCTATGAACATTAATTCCATAAAACAGTGTTATCTTTTAGAATTCAGTGGATTAAATTGGATAATATTTTTGTGTCACATAATTTTTTGTTTTTTCTTTATGTTTCTACATATTTTTCAAATTTAGTTGGAGAAGAAACCTGCCTTGCATTGACCGGCTCAGATCACAGCTGAATGTATAAAAATTGCAAAGTAAAAACATTTTTTTTAGCAGAAAAGGCAAACAATTAAAAGTAAGTCAAATTAAAAATAAGTCAAATAAGTGTACATCAGTAAAATAGAAGTTCTATTATTTTTATTCCACAAAACACAAAATATTTTCAAATCCATTTTTCTAATTTTTGCATAGCAATCATCCAAGAAGGCAAAGCATCTTAGGAAATGTTTCAATATAACCAGTCATGATGAAATGGTCCACAGAGGACTTTTTGAAGATTCTTCTGAAGTATTTGAGGGCAATAATAATGGTGGGCACCTTTTCCTATAGAAATTGTATAAAATCAAGAATAATAATCTGTGCCTCCTACAAATTTGTGCTACAGATTGGGACTATTTAAAGAAAGTACCAAATGTGTTGAGGGTTAGGGTCGAGACATGAGAACCCCAGGAGCAGGAAAGGACTTTGCCAAAGAACAACCTATGGACATGTCAGTTCACTGAGCAAAAGCTGCTCGACTTTGAGGGGGACATTCCACCAATCAGGGATGTCTGCAAATGGATCCCACCTTGAAGCCTGACGGCCACAGCCTGGATGTCTGCAAATGGACCTGGGCTTCTAACCCAAAGGTTGTGAGAATGATCAAAGGATGTCAGCCCAGTAGATAAGAACAGTTTGCTATTCTAAGCTGGAGGCAATGCATCGCTCCATAAATTAATATTACTATATAAGAGATAGAAATGGTCTCAGGAGTTTTGCAGGGCTTTGCGCTGAAGGAATATGTGAATGTGTTTGTTTGAATATCAAAAGCTACTTCACCTCAGGAGGGCATCTCAAAGGTCAGTGGCAGCTGCTTTCCAAGATGACGGTGCAGTCTCAAAACTGTGGTTCTCGCCTGCTTTGAATGACAAAGCAGGTCTGCAAGGAGCCACAGGATGAGAGCTGATCAAAGAGTGCCCACCCGAGAGACAGACACCTGTGGCTAAAAACAATATGCCCAAGGGATAGGTCCTGCTTGACTTCTGATCACCTGTCTCCATTTGCAATAACTAGATAAAGAAATATGGAGCCACTATATCTCTGTTTAATCCTTCTGTTAAGTGATAGCTTTATCTTAGAACTTAGAAGTTTGTCCTTGAAAGATTTTGTAACCATTTGTTCACATAGATAGAGTTAGTTAAGGGATTTATAGAAGCCTTTTGAAATACTTTTCACCTAAAATGAACTGCCTGTTACGTAACCTGTTACCCCTGGCAACTGATCTCTGTACCTGTAAATACCCATGACAAATTTTACTCGTGGCCTCACAATTGACAGGGATATTTGTGAGGACCCCTGAGTACCCCTGCTTTGCTTTTTCTATATAAATCTGTAAAACTATACCTTCATCTCTGTGTATTCTTTTATTTCTATTATTTTCCATTTTCTATTATTTTCTTATCCTTTGCGACAACCCTTGCCTAGGGGGATCCAATTTTTTGCTGGGAGCGTAGCTAACTCCCCACAGCAATGTTCCTATCTCTCTCCTGAGTTCATGTCTCAGTAAATTGGAAGTTAGATAAAGTAGAAAGAAGTACGTGGTCTCTTTGTTTCCATTTGGATTATATGCTTTACTGCTGACTCACAATTTTATCTTTAACTTGTGTATACTTAGCTAGTTTATTGTTACTTTGGCAGACCTTGAAACTTAAACTCGTGATAGGTACATGTAAATTGCTGACTGATAATAATTGTTTGCTAAAAGAATAAATATTGACGTGGGACTCCACTCATGGCCTCCTGGCTCATGAGAATGCAGAAGAATCCCTGATTTCCCATCACTTTAATCTATACTTTGTCTCTGTCTCCTTTATTTCCAATCCCTTGTAACATTCCTGCCTGGGACCCAATTTGTTGGGAGCATCGTGAACTCCTAGCACAAATGCAATCTTTTTATTAGTGCTGATTAGTTGATAAGTATTAAAGAATATTTTAAATATTACTGGCATTAGGAAAGTAGCTTATATTACTCTTACAACAAATATTTTACTCTCTTTAACAAGAATAGTTATAGCATTTTCTAATATGAGACCTCATTGATTGGACTCATATGTAATATTCCATATGTTATAATTTCTATATTTCTTTTGATAACTAGATTAAAATGAAAGGAAAACTCACTTACCTAATACTTCACTGTAAAATGGTTTCCAAAAATAATAGTCATTATAATACATCCATAAGTTAAAGAAAACTGAAAGCATTGTATTTTTTACTCTTTCCAGAAAGGTCATTCTGTTGGTTAATCCTGTCATATGCACAGGTACATAGGAAAGTGGAGCTGGAAGTTTCCCGCAGTGTCTTTCCATAGTGCCTCCTATAGAAACTCTAAGTGTAATCACAAAAGGGACTGCAAGCAACTCAGCCACCAGCTCTCCACAAGGCATTACAGGATCTGTTATCACTATATCGTAGTTGGTTTCCTGCAGCTTCTTCATGAGTGTCTGATTGTAGACAACACTCTCACACAAAAGTTTAAAATATTCATTCAATTCAAGAAAGAAATCAGCCAGTTTTACTGCCGATTGCCAGACTGGTAAGGATGGCAAAACATTAATAGCTAGGTCAAGAAATTTGTTATTTGCCTTCTCAAAATCATTTTCATTTTGTGTCGTATGGACCACCTCAAATTTCATTGCAGAAGTCTTCCTATAATCAATGAGAATAGTCTGTTGTTGGGTTAACACAGTTACTTCATGACCCCTTTCTATGAGTTCCTCCAGAATGCACTTGAGATTAAGCCAATGGCTCATGTCACAGGGCCATACCAGGACCTTCCCGCAGAGTCCACAGCCAGCACAGCAGAGAAGCATCAGCAGAATTGCCAAAGCCGACTTCCCAGACATCGCGACAGCAGCTTCCTCACACACTGTTCTACAGAGCTTCAGTGTTTACTGGGCACAGAATTGAAATGGTAATTTAGACGAAGAAGTTAAAAATTAATTTTTAAGATTAAAGGTCATTGATTAATAGCAAGTTAAATATTTATTGAGAAAATCAAATTCAATGTATCATGAAGGAGCTCTGATAATTTCACCTCAAAATAAGACTCCTTGGCATAAAGAGTATTTTGAATTAAAGGCTCTTAGAGATTGACTGACCCTTAAACGAGGCTTTTCCTCTATCTGTATAAACTGGACTGACCTGAACAAAGGATCAAAGAGAGCAACTGACTTCCCTTCCTCTCCCTGTTACCTCAATATATGGCAGGAAAGAAGATCAATAATGCAAGCAGACCTGGCCCAAATTATTTTAAACACAATATCTGACTCTCAGGTTAATTTAATTTGCAAAGAGAATCATTTACAAGTCAATCTGTCTCCCCAATCCATTTGTCCTCCCTAGTACCATTAGTCGTCCTTAAACAGAATTACCTGTAGTCCACATTTACCCTCCCCTCCAAACGACAGGTGTAAAAATGTCTGAAATTCATTAGTTTATTGGGTAATCACTATGTGATTTTCCCCATGTGTATGGTATTGGTAAATAAACCATTCTCTTATTAATCTGCCTTAACTGTGAATTGATCTTTCAGCAAACTGTTGGGGCAAAGGGCAAGTTTCTTCTCAGCACTACAATCAGTAAAATGTTGATTTCAGCATTCCTAAACTTACTAATAAAATACATAGAGATACCTTTATTACCCAGATAGGTTATGAAAGAAATGGAAAAAAAAACCTTTGGTGTTAATATTTCACACACAAAAACATACACACACAAACAGACATGCATCCCACACTACGCCCAAAATGCCAAATGGTTTAGGAGAATATGTGTGCCATATCCCATGTCCATGTGGAATACCCACTAATTTAATAGTAATAGACTTGGATATCTATAGGGAGTATTTTGGTAGGTATTATAGGGATCAAAGCCCACTGAACCCCCCAACATTCACCAAGCTACAGGTAGCAAAGGCCTGTTGCCCCATAAAGGTTCACTGAAAAATCACTGACGTAGGCAGACTGATTAATAGGAGTAAAAAGATACAAATTTATTTAATGTATATACTTGGAAACCCTCAGAATGAAGATTCAAATTTCAATGAAGTACAACTATTTTAAAGAATAGGATCTTGAAAGTAGTAAAAGAGGTTTTTGGAATGGAGAAAGGAAGAGGCTTGGTGGTCTTGTTATGTAAATGAAACCTTATAGGTAGCAGCTCACAGAGAGTATAGATGGTAAATGTTTCTTTTCAGACCTTTCAAAGTGTCAGACTCTCAGTTAATTTTTCCTAGATAGGATAAGGATAGACCTGGATGTATTAATGAAGATTCTCTACAGACATAAATTTCCCCTAACATAAGACAGTTTTTCAGTGTTACTTCTATCTGTGAGACTCACGGCAGCCATCTCAAACTATATCAAAGAAATATACTGTGAAGCAAAATATTTCTAATTTCCTTCAATCCTCACTTTGAAACTAAAAAGTTTCATATATAAAAAAGTTAAGCTGATAGCTTGGGAGAAATTGGGATTAGAGTTATTTAGAGATAGACAAAGGAATGAAGGAAAAACAAATCGGGATAAATGGAAAAGAGCAAGTTTAAACATCATCCTATGTCTTCCTTAGTCAGTGTCTTAGTCCTGTGTATAGATCACTTCAATTAAAGTGCTGTGTCCCATCACAGGAGCTGGAATTACACATGATCTTTCAAACAGAATAAAAACAAAAGTTAATATTTGGAACAGTTTTTAATGTGCTTTCCTTAAGAGCCTGGAGGGCGTCCAGATGAGATGTCTAGATGTTAAACTCAAAATATGATCAGTTAAAGAGGAAGTAGGCCACGACAATCTGGCAGATTTTCTTGATTAGAGTTTGTGTGTCACAGAGGATGCTCGCAGGACCTCGAGAAAGAGGTAGTGGCAATTTTATTGAGTCCAAGTCATAAAAAATGGAAGAAAAATTTGAAAACAGTATTTGGAGACTTGTAGCTGAAAGAAAATTCAGGATTAAGTCCAAATTATAGGTAAACAATCAAAACTTAAAGACAAAGGTCACAGTTAGAATTTAATAATGGGTTTCCTATAGTTTCTTCTGAGACATGATTTTCTCTCTCTAGTTTCCCATTTCTACTAAAGACAAATCAGTAGGACAAATATAGTTGCAAAATAAATTATAATTTCAGTATACTTGTCTTCATTATTTGGAGAAAGTATAGCTAGAGTAGTGATTGGCCATATAGGCTTTTCTCTTCTTTTTTCTTTTTTCGGATTTGTTGGAACTTTTTAATAAAGAATATCAGGTTAGTCTCAAAAACCTTCTGAGTCAAGCCAAGTTTTTAACTGTGCCCATAGACACTTACATGAATTGGGTAAATTCTTGAGATCTCAAAATAACTTGGGGTTCCTAGAAATCTCAGAAAGTGAAATTCTTTTCTCGCTACCAATCTAGAAATGCCATAGATGAGATACCAGCAAATTATTTTAAAGGGATTTTCATTGGCCCTTCAAGTCAACCTTAATTCTTCAAAGCAGTGTGGGCATCTCTGAAAATAAGCCATTTCAGTCAAAGCCTTGTAAAAATAACCAGTGTCTTTAATTCTGTCCTGTTACAAAAAAAAAAAAAGCAGATTCTTAACTTATACAAATAGCTTTATTGCCATAAAATAAGAATATTTACTAACAATATCTAAATTCTGGAGAAATCAATTACAGAAATACATAAACAATTTAAATTTTGCTCATAAAAATATTCTTTACCAATTTGTTTTAAGTTATAAATAGCTCACAGGAAGGTAAACAGTTTTCTTAAAACTGGAAAACAATATACAAGAAGAATCAGTAACGTTTCAAACAAAAAGTCATACAAAATTAGTTGAGTAACATGTAATTAATTTTTCTTCTGTTTGAGGCTGAGTTAGCAATCCTTATGTTAGGTAGTTAGCAAGGGATTCTGGGTCTCTGGGATGAAAGTTAGTGCCTTGTGTTGGTGCAATTGCCTCATCTGGGAGAAATGACAAGGATAGGCACCAAGTCCAATCTTTGTCTTCCTCAACCTTAATCGTACTGAGCTCCTGCTATAACAGAGGAAGGAGGGAACACCCTACGAATCTGCCAGTCATAACTTAGCATGCCAGCTGCAAAAAAATGCAGACGATGCTCTAGTCCATGGGCTAAGTAGCATTAGGTATGACAGAGTCCAGAAAGTGATCTAGTGCCCACATGTGTGGTAAGACTGAGATCTTGCAACTCCCAATTGCCCAATCAAAGTGGGTCTGTGGTGATCTCTGAACCACAAGGGAGGTCCCAATCGGGGCACTATAAAAATAGATGCAGATCATAACCAGGCCTTTTTAGTCCCTTCCTTTTGTTCTTCCTTTGCTGCAACAGTGGGTCTGGTCATCATCTGTGGCGTATGTATCTCACTCTGTAAACCTATATCTTGCTCTTGCTCTATAATCCTATTTTTTTCTCCTCGGTAAACCTCATTTTCATACTTGCCTCACTTTGGTGTGTCTGGTCATTCTTCAGCCATGAGTGCACTAAGAACTGACATTTCAGACTGAAATCTGACACTTATAAAGGCATTTAATTTTTAATTAAATTCCTGGAAAATTGTTTTGTTGTAGTTCAATGGTATATAATTGCCAGTTATCAGAAATGTGTTTTCAAGAGTAAGTCCTTTACTTGACTTTCCTTGGAAAACAAATTTTGGATTGTAGCCAATTTAAGTATTATTTTTTGGGAAGAATCAAAGTAAAATAATAATAGTTCATGGATGACAAATATTTTATAAAAGCCATGGTTAAAGAAACAACTGACAAAAAATTGGTTATTTCTTTGGCACACAATTTAACATTATAACCATAATTATTATTGATAACATACATCAAGATATATAAGAATGTTAATAATCTTATACAAGTTAGAAAAACATATTAACACATATTTATACAAATATAACCCAAAGAAATTTAAACACCATTTCATATTTGACAATGCTTCCTGTATGATTTTTACATGCAAAATAAGCCTAATATGTCTCTCTTGGACTCTCAGTGACTCTAATATTTTAAAAGCTAGTTTGACATCAAAAAGACTAAATTTAGAATTTTGATTTTGTAAATATTGTCAATTGTCAAAGATTTAAAACACTTGTCATAAAACAAGATCACAGGTTACTATAAAATAGTTCTTCATTTAGACAAAGTGATGATTTGAAGATTTAAAAAAAAAATGAAAAAATCTTTGTTCTTTAATAGAGAGGAGACTCAATTTCCCAAACAATCATAAGGCCTAATAAAGATAAACTAAATGACAAGAAAGAGGCAAATTGAATCTGTCCTCTACCCACTTTTTTTCTTTTTCCAGTTTATTCAGAAGGCAAGCAAGACTTTTACTATATCTATTAATATTACATGAAAATCTTGTTTAAAAGAGAATCAAATTTTGCTCATGTATTAGTGTATTAAATGTTAAAGCTAATTTTAATACAACTTTATAAAATAATCTATTTAATTTTTATCAATTTGACCATAAGGTAAGATTTTTATAAATCTTTCATAGTCGTTTGCAATTTTTACCATTTTTCTTTATATTCACTTAGTTCTATCTGCTTTTATTTATTTGATTTAAAACACTTTTTATTATAAAACACTTAAATTATGTAAAATTATTTTTTAACAAAAAACCACATTTTTGTGGTCTCTATAACCTCTTTATAAAAAATATATTCTATTTTCTTTATATCCTTTGCACATAGAACTGGATTTATTTGTATCCAGTAGTTTTAATTATATGTATTAATTATAATATTAACTCTTAGCGATCCTTATTTTAGTAAAAAACTTGGGAAGTAAATAAATTGACACAGATGAACAAGTGAACACAGGAGGCCCGGGTGTTGTTCTGAGGCCTCACCATGATGGTTCCTCTAGACTTCAAAATCGAAGGGCTCAGAACTAAAGATAAGCTCAAGTAAGGTTTGTGTAAGACTTCGGAGGAGCCCACCAGTCAGCTTTAACCCACAGACATGTTAAGCAAACATGAAAAGTGTTCCAGAAGCAACAATTTTATGACCATAAACCATCCAGTTGAAAGAACTGAACAAGTAGGCTCAGACAAAAATATGTAAATCAAATTTTCAGACATTTTTAATTTGTTTTGCCAACAATTTTAAATTATCTTTATTTACCAAAGAGTATTAAAGTCATATGAACTCGAAAAGCATTTGGGCTTATTTACTTAATTTAGGAGTATTCATTTATAAGCCCCACTCGGGACTGTCTCTGAAAGATAGTGGTTAAAAAAATCTTCCCGATGGGCAGAATATCTAACATTACATCCGGTATTTGGGGGACCAGAGATGGCTGCAGTGACCTGTGTTATAAATGTACAGACTCATGGGCAGTGACTAATGAGTCAATTGCTTAGTCAAAGACTTGGGAAGAATTTAAGTGGAAGTAAGAAAATCTGAGGTTGAATTAGGGGATACATCTCTTGGAACTGGCACAAACTTTGTAGGTATATATATTTTATGGAAATTCCCAGTAGGAAGCACGCCTTCCAGAGAACTGTCTCAATAGTAAGATGCACTACATGCACTGCCATGTGGATGCCAGTATCTTCCTCCTGACCCTCTAGAATTCGGTATCGTACAAAGCTCACATACAAAGAAGGCAGTGTGGCTTGAACAGAAACCACGAATGACTCCGCAGCATAAATTTCACCTCACCAAGTCTAACCTGGCTAGCGAAGCTGCTACATGCTCAATCTGTTAATTGCAGATGTCTCCCCAATGCCTCTCCAATATGACATCACTCCCTAGTGTTCCAGCCATAAGGTAGCAGAATATACTAGTCACCTTCTACGCGAGAGAATGCATCAGTATTTCTTCACAGAAGTTATAATTTCCAAATAACAGATTTATTTCTGCCAGCATCACAATGCATGGAAATGAAAATTAATTCATATTTCAAATAATGATGTTGATCTTAACATTAAGGATGATTGAGAAATATATTTATAGACAAAAAATGCAGGACGGTCTAATTTCCATGGAATTTGCTAATTTTAGCAAGTTTCCAATACATAATGACAACTCTTTAAGGTTTTGACAAGGAAACAACACTTCAAGTATATGAGGTGCTGTCTTAAAGGTTGTGATATATGTTTTAAATCATAGCCTGACATATGATTCCTTTTATTATTTTAGTTTGAATACAGGGGTCCAGAACTCTGGAAGTTGAAACTGGGAATGGATCCTAATACTCTTTCCCTTGGATAAGCTTGGTTTTCATTATTACAGTCTGGAGTCAGGTAGTGTGGAAGTTGTAGTTTTCAAGAGAGTAATAATTCTACCCGGACATATGGCCATGATTTATTAGATTGGAAGCTGTAAATGCTTTGGAATTATTTTGAGATCCTATGCTTCCGAATTCAGTCAGAAAAGGCATTACTGTCCTGGCTATTTGTTGGTTGATCCAAAATACTAAAGATAAACTATGTTGCTGAAACATGCTAAGTATAAGCAAAATTATGTCTAATATTCAGTAGATTACTTGCACACATCTTAATTCTCTGATGTCCAGGAACAAAGGTCATTGGAAAGCTGAGGAAAATTAAGACATTATATGTCTTCGTATTGATTTGGAGTTGGTGACTTTTGAATCATCCTACCAATAAAGAACTCTGAGCAGAGAAGATGCTGCCAGAGAATAAGGGACACATGGCATGTTTAGGGAGAAAATAAATTATCATCCTTCGCCTCTTGTGCAGCTGTAAGTGCTGAGACTGTAAGACTGTGTGACAACACTTTCACTGATGTGACCTCTGGGTGAGGATGAAGACTTTCCTCATGGGAACAGTTTCACAAATGACTGTTAAGGGAAATCCATTCTCAGCTGTTTTTGGTTTGTTTGCGTGTTTGTTTCATTTTCAATCCAAGAACATACAGAAGTTACAGTGACTGATGCAATTTATATCACCCAGGAATTTGTCCAGCTGTAACTGACTTCTAATGATATTTAGGCAAAGGAAGAGATCAGCAGAACACCAGAGAGTAGGTGGAGATAAATCCAGAGATCAGGGTCTAGTGAGTGGCAGTAAGTCTCATGTGTAATGAGTGGCCAATGTCAGACACCAGCTGGGTGTCTGAGAGCCTAACACTGCTTATCCCCAGGGATGGCCAGTCCACCACTCACTGCATCTTAGCCATTTGCATCATTCTAATCGCAGAAAACAAACTGCACATAAAAACTCTTCTCAAAATGTAATAAAACTTGTAAATCTCAAAACACATGATGGTAATCACTTTTTAAAAAGTTAACATTGAACAAATACATTTTGAATGTTCACAAAAAGTTTTTTAACAATTTATTTGCATTTTCATGAATATACACATTTAAAAAGTTTGTGTTCCTGTCCTGTAGTTATTTTTTAAATGGAAATAAATTTCAATACATCACATAGAAATGATTGGGGATTTCAAAATTTTCACGAAGCTACTCCATGTCATTGATCTTCTTGATTATATATCAAATACTGGAATTAAAACTTTAGTTAGACATGTCATTAAGTTTATAAATGGTAAAGAAAATATAATCTTTAATATATTTGTTAAATTGATTCAGAGTTGATCCAAATATTAATATTTGCCTTCAATTAGAGCTTTGCATTGATAAATATTTACTATAAAATATTACAAATAGAATATATTTCAAATTTGGTCAAGATGGTAGACTAATATATACTTAATATAACAATTAATTGATGAATTGAAATATGTAGAAGATAAAGACAGGAAAATAGTGATCATAAATTCCAAGTATATATTTTCTTGTTTTTTGGCAGAAAATTAAACTTTTGATTATATGTATTGATTACAGATTATTTGGTATTCATAATTTTTAAATGTAATGAATTGACATTTAATGTTATCATTCATACTGTGAACTAAAAATGCTATAAAATTAATATTTTTCTATATTTCTTATTGTTATATCCTCTAAAAATGATCTGTTCACCTTTATCATATTGCTTACTTTCTCCCTGAGAAAAAAAAATCTTTGACTTGATCTGTTTTTTGAGGTCAGTGCTCAAACTTCCACTACAAGAAACACAAGAATATTTGTTGAAGAAAGGCAGGCACATTGGACCATGATTATCTAGATGTGCTCAATGAAAATTTTTAGACATTTAATAGTGATGCACTATTACACTCATAAATTCATGCTCTAATCCCTATAACATTGAGCAATCAGATTATTTTTATTAAAAAATAAAATCATTATTCTTCTCATAACACATTAATCTCCTATGGTGTGTCCCGG
>CAUYSK010056821.1:0-32305 GCA_963575035.1 Avahi laniger | reverse complement strand
TATGTTATAATTCAATTAAAAGTTTATGTCACATATTTATAGTAAGGAATGGCATTGATAGGTGGATGCTATGTTGGTATCTTTTATAATATATTTTCTATTATCTTGAAAAAGATTAAAAAGTTTACTTGCTTGGTGGATAAACAGATGAATTGATTACATCATGGATCCACCAACTTTTTCTGTAAGGATTAGACAGTAAATATTTTTGGCCTTTTGGGACTTAAAGTTTTATCATCATTACTCAACTCTTCCATGAAAGCAGCCCTAGATTATATACAAGGAAACATATGTCTGTGATCCAATTAAACTTTATTTATTAAGAGGTGGCAGGCAAGATTTGTCTCAGGGGTGTAGTTTGCCAATCCATGGATTCAATGATTAGTTAAACATATGGCTAGAGTAAATGAGACATGTATATCTACATGTTGGAGAGTTGTTGAAGTAGTTTATCTTTCTCATCTTTCAAAAAAAAATGAGCATATGGAAATTATTACTCTAAGTCTCCTAATTAAGTTATATTTGATTTATTCTTTTTTATTTTTGCATACTTCTTGGTATGATTTATATTTCTACAACTAATTACGTTCTGGAATATTTCTGTTCACCACCTACTTGTACACTGTATGGCCACATTTAAATCTGATTTTTTTAAATATTATTCATTCATACAGAAAATTCAACAAGGTAAACAACTGAAGTAGAATGTTATACTCTAACATCATTTCAGTTACTATTGAGAAAAATTTGTTTATTATCAGGATTTGATTATTTCATTAGGTGATTGCTACAATTTGTTGCTTTGTCAAACTTTAACTTCATATTAAGATACTAAAAACATTAGGGATTTCTAATTTAGAACAGATTAAACTACTTCTGGCTTTATTGGCTTTATGGTGAGATAATCTATTTACTTAAATTCTTCTTTTGGTAATAGCTTAATTAATTGTTCAGAAAAATGTTTATACAACACATACAAAACCCATAAATTTCTTTCCTAAATGGTTGCAGGCAAGAATTGGATCCATGTAAAGCTGAACTGACTATTCTAGGGAGGACTATAAAAACAAGTGAAAATATCGATCACATACCGGGAAAACCCCTGCCAAAATCAGGATCTGTCTTTATTGGTGGATTTCCAGATCTTTATGGGAAAAACCAGGTATTTCTGTTAATTTTTTAAAATATAATTATGTCATTGTATTAAAAAAGAAAAAGGAAACTCTATTTAGAAAAAACTTCCTGGTTAGTGGGGCCATATGCATGGTTTCAAGAAAAAATTTTGGAGCATCTATTAATGCTAATGAATATATTTTTAACTATCATACTAAAATACACTAAAAGTTTACTGTACTCATTAAACAGAATTGCTCCAATATCTGTAAATTGTTTCATCTTATGACTATAGTATGTGTATTACATTTCTTGATAATATTGAGCATATTGGCTTTTTTACACCCCTAAGCTAATGATTTTCCCTGGAAGTGTCAGTGGGTTGACTTAATAACATGCCAAAAATATGATTTGAGAAATGCAACTGGAAGGACATCCCTAATCTTTGTTTCATATAAGCTTACTAAAATGTGAGAACTTTCTCTGCAGAGTTTTGTACATATGCCAGCCCACTTTAAATTTCCATTTAGATAATTAGCTTATTGTCTTCATTATTAAGCTATATTTTAAGATAATAGCTTGAATACTAACAAATGCTATTATTTGGTTCATATTACATTATTGCAGAGAATTGCTTTAAAAATTTAAGTTGTTTTTTAAGTATACCAATAGCTTATTACATTTATGAATCTTTTATATTTACCACTGTATTTTATGTATTTGAATGTACTATATTTATATTATTGCAAATATAAAATGCTATTATTTTAAAGTCTCACAGGTAATACAAATTGATATACATCTACTTGCTATAAGTATTATGAATCTGGTGTATACAAGATAAAAAAATTTAAAAGCAAATATACATAAAAACCAAAATTTACTTGCATATTTGATGTGACACATATGCCTTAATGAAATAAGAAAATTCTGTGTCTGTAAACATGAAGAAATTATTCTAGAATCAAATTTACTCCACTAGCACTATGTTTATTGATCATTATACAGACTTCTGTGACTTTTTCTGTAATATTAATGTGCTTTATTGACTTTTTTCTAGCTATACTAACCTATAAGCTCCATAAGAGTAGAAAGTATGTGTTGTTATCTTTCTATATACCAAGGCAAGGAAAGTTTCTGTCACATAGTTAGAACTCAACGAACAGCTTTTAAATGAAGATCTCAGTTAAAGAATGGAAGGAAAGATTCTAAAAACTTACATCAATTAACATTTAGTCATATGTATCTGCATTGATCTCTTATTTGATAGATATCTATGTATTTTCCCAGGTAAAAGAGAGGTTTTCATATAGAATTTATTTTTTATGAGCATACATTAATTAAATGCACATTCTCAAGATTCAAGGAGCTATACTTGTATATAAATAGAGTTAAATATTTCCTCTTTTATAAATATGAACCATATGCAGAAGCAATATAGAAAAATAGAAAAGGATATCTCCTGGTCTCCCTAGAGAAGTAAGTGAGTTTATAATTAGGCAGAGATTTGAGGGAAGATCAAGTTTCTGCCAGGTAAATAACATATAGGCTGTTCTTCCAGACAGAGGCAATAATATCACATACACAGACCTAGATAATGGAAGGGTCTGAAGGAGGGGTGGGGGAAATAGAAATAATTCGTTATTGTGGAGATATGGAGTTTGATATGAAGTGAGCAATAGGAAAATTTGACTTCGAATAGATGAGCAGAAGCCAGAGCATAAGGGATCCTATACAAAATGTAAAATAGTGTAGATTTATTAATATATGCTAGTACCTAAGGGAAGCATTTAAGAATTTTGAATAGGAAGTGACATTATGCTATTTTCATGCTGAAGTGTAGAACTGGAGAGGTTTCGACTGCAGAGTAAAAATTAGCAAAGTTAGGTCATAGCAATATTAAACAAGAAATGCTATAGCAATAAGGGCGGGAGGATGACCATGCAAACTATTGAACTTAAAGTTAATTATAGGTAAGAAGATACGGAATTTGGAATTTGAATGACCAGGTTAGTGTACGTACACAGAGAATTTATGGTGCCATTCTTAAAGTGAAGAACATAATATTATTTACAGGGAAAATGTCAGATTTGTTATTACATTTCGGTTAGTACTTCCAGGAAGGGGTGATTTTCAACTATTTAACAACTGGTATGTCATCACCACTAATCAATCAGTCTGTTATATCAGTACATTTCTGCTGAATATCATTCCTGTTAGTGGGATGTTATGATACAGAATAAGTCATTTGAAATGTGGGCCTCGAGTTCACAAGAGATCCTGAACATGCGACTGTGGGAGACTTTGCACAGGAGACAGTGGAAGCCACAGCCATTGATTGAATCGATTTTGTAGATCAAGAGAAAACAGGTCTGGGAATTGGGGATCGGCAATCAAGGACTGAGCTAAGAAAGAGGTTCTCACAAAGGTGGTTAAGGAAGAGAGACACTAGCAGTAGACAAGGGAAAAAGAAAATGTCACAAAGACCAAAGGTGCAGAGAGTTTCCAAAAGGAGCATCTATCTGTTCACCGCCAATGCTACAAAAGGTCAACCACCAGTTTTAGGAGAACAATAGAAACAGGAATCAATTATAATATTGTGAGGAAGAATATATGGACTGGAGGAAGCAGCAGAGTTATTATAGGTTACTTCCTCTACAAGCCTATTAATAAAAGAGAGGGAGGTTTTTATGTAGGTGAGGACAGAGTGTTAAAGTTGCAGAGATATATAATAATAATTGACAATATCTCTAAAGATTTTTTTCTGAAAGGATTGTCATTTACAAAAGGATTATCTCAGTAAAAACCTGGGTATTCATCCTGTGATGTATGGTAACTAGACCCTTGCTGCAATCAGATTTAGAAGAACATTCAATGTGTGGACCAGTAAAGTTACCTTGAAATTAAAGAGGCAGCCCGCTAAACAAGTTTTCCCTTCTTGTTAAATATGCTGTGTTTAAAAGATTTTATGTCAGCCCCTTATTGATTTTTTTATTCTTTTCTTATACTGTTACAGAGTTGCAGTAACTGTGTATGTTTGTACAAGAATGTATTTGGGTGACATACACCTATATCCCTATATACCAAATGATTGATACAAGCAAACTATAAGATGTACCCAGATGATAATACTTAAAGAAAAATCGTATAATAAATCAGGAAAAAGATAGGAAAACCAACTTGTGGAATTCGTTTATGTGCTATGCAACCCCTCTGAATATCTAAGTATCATGCAGGCTCTAACTTTCTAATTATTGTGTTCTGATTAAGAGCTGCTGTTTAAGCACAGTGGGTTGTTAGTGCTCAGAAAATTAAAAACGACAGATTTGCAGTATAAAACATTAAGGAAAAGAACTGTGGTTGATTCCTTGAGCCCAAAAGTGCTAAGTCACATTTATCCTCTCACCTCTAACTTTCTAATAATGTCTTTCTGAACTGGCCAGAGTCCCTCTGCATGATATGAGTCCCTAATACAATGCCTGTGTGCTGACAGGTTGTTTAATGCTTCCTTTAACGAAATCACACAGAGCTCAGTATGTGAGAAGAGAATGAAACAGTTAGACACTTTCAATTTTGTGCCTGGAGTGTGAAAAACTCTGCTTCCCTTGATGACAATAAATGATGATAACTTTTAAAGTCCAAGAGTAAATGCCCCTCTCTGGGGGTAGGAAAACACTTTCCTTGGTAGTTCTTTAATTGCTTACACTTTTCAGTGCATGGACTCTCACTTTTAGGTCCAAGTTAGTTAAGGACGCCAAACCTTAATCCCTAATAAATGCAGACCAAGCTACAATGGTACCAGATAGTCTCTTTGCTAAATAAAAGAGGAAATAAAATAATTATGAAAATAAATAAATATTGTTAATCCATTAGTAGTTTTTTTAATACAAAAATTGATAACATAAATTCTAGAAAGATGCTACGTTTTTTCCTACTTGCAAGTTGGTCACTAAGATTAAAGACAATATATGATGGCACATACTATCGTATTGGACTGGAATTTTTGAATAATTAGTAACTTATTCTAAGAATCTAAACATTCTTTTTTTTTTTTTTTTTTTTTTTAGACAGAGTCTCACTCGCTTGCCTGGGGCGAGTGCCGTGGCATCAGCCTAGCTCACAGCAACCTCAAACTCCTGGGCTCAAGTGATCCTACTGTCTCAGCCTCCCGAGTAGCTGGGACTACAGGCATGTGCCACCATGCCCGGCTAATTTTTTTCTGTATATATTTTTAGCTGTCCAATTAATTTCTTTCTATTTTTTGGTAGAGACGGGGTCTCGCTCTTGCTCAGGCTGGTCTCGAACTCCTGAGTTCAGAACGATCCGCCCACCTAGGCCTCTCAGAGTGCTAGGATTACAGGCGTGAGCCACCGTGCCCGGCCTTAAACATTCTTAATTTTAAATTTCAACATGATAAAGGAATTTAGTAATTTTTAAAATATTCGATAAATCCACTTAGAAATAAGAACACCTTGGTAAAGAAAATAAGTATTACCTGCCTTATGTATGTACAGGAGATTGATTTACAAACTCAATAATTACTTTGCTACAAATTCATTCACTTTTATAAAAATCATTAGTTATAAAAATCCTTGATCCAAAATATCATTACTATTAATAGTCTGAAACACAAAGATAAAATTCCCTTTAAGAATTTGTAATAGATTCCTGAAAAACAAATGGAAAAATCACCTCAGTTATCTGTGTTTCACTTTATGGAGAATATTTTGGTAGCTGATACGACTCATCACAGCTCATCATCAGTTTCAAGATGATATATGTATCTAGTGACACCTCAGTAAATGTGTTTATGATAGACTGTTAGAGAATGCTTGTCAACCTTTTTGAGCTCTTCAAAGACATTTGTTATAGGGACACAACATAATCAGAAATAAATTAAACCGCATTATTGGAAAAATCAAAAAAGGTGACAACATTCAACACTTTTAGATTCAGTAAATTATGGGGAAAAAAAAGTTAATCCCTACCCTGTCCTCATTTTCTATCCAGCTAATCTTTAAAAAGAGAACAATAAAAGAGAACTCCACAATACATGGAAGTCTGTTAAGTAGACTTTTATAAAGCCCACTTACTAGTAAACATAAACACACCTCCCTGATAAACATAAGTAAAATAATAGAGACATCGAGGTTTCATTGCAACATTTCAAAATCCATTGCTTCTTCTAGAATTTGTTTGACAAGTCATTCATTCATTTCTCCATTTGGTCATTCTGCTGGACTACCATGATTTGGGCTCTGAGGCATTTGGTGTCTTTTCTGCCATCATTGGCATTTAGTCACAAGTTAACAAATTACAGATGTAGACCAACCCAATAAGAATTATTTTCCATTTCTTGGACATTTAAGAATCACTTTTATTTTATTCCCATATGAGGACCTGCCTTTGTTAATCAGCCAGTGACCTTTGTTAATCAACCAGGGACCTGCCTTTGTTAATCAACCACAGACCCACTGTGGACTGGGTCTCACTCCCTGGTGCAGCAGAAACTGTCTTCTATCCAACAAAAAGACAAGCACTGTCCCACCACTCCACCTTTTCCCACAACTGCTCTCTCATTTTTATTTTGCTCTGATCCATCTCTTTTTCCACTCTGCATCTGTTTCTTGCTATTCTTGTAACACTCTGAGTGTCAATAATCTGGGAGCACCTATCCCTGAATCTGTCTCCACATTCCTTTTTTAATCTGTGTGTTTCTTAACATCCTTAGGATCTCTCTTTAGTCTCTCCATTCAAGTGTGCTTCTAGTTTGAAAAGGTGTCCATGCATTTAATCATAATTTCTTATATTCAAGAACTCTCTAGTTTATGTACATCTGCCTCACCCTAATTATTTAATCTTATTAGAAAATGTAGAAAAAACTTGTATACATGCCTCCGTACACATGAAGCTATGAAGAAGTCAGAAGGAGATGTCAAGCATGAGCCTCAGGCTTTTGCTTAATAAATGGGGAGCCCATAACTAAGATGAGCAAGACTGAGGAGAAGGTATTTAGGGGAGAATAACAAGATAATTAGTTTGGCACTTTAAGTTTGAGGTGTCCTTGAGGCTTATAGAAGAAGTTGCGAAGCTAATGCTTACATTCATGACTCGGGGAGTTCTCAGCCTGTAGTGTTTAAATACATGAGGTCAAATGATAGCAATCTCAGGAGAGAGGAAAAGAATGAGAAGAGAAGAAGGCCTGGAACAAACTCCTGTGGAAATCTGACATTTAATGAGAAGATAATATGAGACAAAAAAAAGTAGGCAGAGGGGCAAGAGCACAGCCAGGAAATGTAATATCATAGAAACCAGAAGAGGAAGTTTTGAGAAGAAGGGACAGTTCGATCTTGCTAAAGTCAGGTCTGGTAAAAATGAGAGCTAAAGAGTACCTGTTGGATTCACTGACATGACTATTATTGATAGACTTTGTAGGAGAAATGACCACATCTATTTAAGCTCATGATGGTGAATAAAGGAACACCACATGTATTCTGCTAAGAACCAGTGCTTTCCTCTGGCAAAAGGGGAACATTCTAGGTGAATTTGCTTCCCATTTACTAAGTATATAAATGGTAACAATGGGGAGAGAGGTTAATTTAAAAAGAAAAAACTATATTAAAAATCCATTTCAGGGCATCACTCAAAAGTCAAAGATGTGCATATCCCAAACAACAAAATGTTCCTGTTTAGGTGAAATTCTCTTATGTATATATAAGAAGACATGTACTGGAATATTCGTAGCACAAGTATTTGTAACATAAAAACACAAATATTCACTTATAGTAGTATGTATATTCTATTATATATACTACGAACACATACATAAAGTTACATTTCAAAAAGCTTAGCATAGAAGGCAAAAAAGGTCGTGAATGAATATCCACATTATATGAATTCCTCAAATGGGAGAATCTAATCAATATATAATCTTTGATATGCGTGTATATATATATATATATAATATGTTTAATAGATTATAAAGAAAGGAATGACTAATAAACTTTAAAATCAGTATGGGGATTACCAGGTAAGGATGGAGAAAAGATCAAAAAGGAGTTCTCAGGGTCCAAAGCAGGGTTCAAAGCAGGTCTCAAAGTTGCTTGTAATGTCTTACACTAACTAGGTGGAGAGTAGCTGTGTGTTTGTTTCATTATTGGTCTTTAAAATATTCATATACATTATATATGCATATATACATGTGGGTGTTATATATAGTATTATGGTATAATTTACATTTTTAAAAAGTGCCCATGATATAGTAATCTGTGTTAAAATCATGTGGTATACAGCAATTTAGTTAACGAAAAGCAGATTTAGCAGATTTATAACAATAATTACATAAAATTAAGTATTCCAACTTCAATTTCATTAACGTAGTTTTGTTTCTATTTAATTTGTCAAATTGTTTTATAGTTTTGTGAAGCAATAAATAGGAGGAATTTGTATCTGACTTTGTATTTCATATAAAATGTGTATTTATGTTTTACTAAAATTATTTAAGTTAATGCTGAAGAATTCTGAAACATTTTTCTTTGAAAATATCAGTATGTCACTCAGCTTTGAGCAATATTAGTAGTGAGTTTGAAAATCATCGAGGCTGTAAATGAGAAGAGAGCAGAGAGAGGGTCATGTGGTTTCCTAAGGCAATTACACACTATGTGATCGCTGACTAAAATCCCAAACACAAATGAAATATTTACATTCATCCTACAAGTTCTTGTCTCAAACATATAGTTATTAAGCATACACCATACGTTTTTGGCACTCAAGTCAAACCTTTTGCCTTCAAAGAGAAAGATGTCTGTAATGAAATGCTTTCTAACGTCCTCTGGAATTTAAAAAAAGTTGCAAATGAGCATATATTGCTACACGCAGGAAAATAATATATATATATATATAATACATTTGTATTATATTTTCAGAAACAATTTGGATTTATAGAAAAGAATATCAGATTTGAAATGAGGACATCTGATTTTTAATAATATCTCTACCAAAAAATAATGAGTTTTGTGACATTGTTAACCATTGCTTGAAATCTCTGTGTCTCAAGCTACTTTTCCATAAATAAGAAAGTTGGACTACATTATATTTTGAAGTATATTCTAGTTCAAGATGATTCTATACATACATATGTAACATACTATTTACTTAGCATATGAATTACACATTCTTTGCATTAAGATACTATTGCAGTAACAAATTCTGTTATATTCTGCTCACCTAGGATCACCTCACTTTTATGTGATATCCCTGAGGACGCCTCTTGAGAGACTCTCATGTGGTGTTCCTTCTGTTTCTGCCTAAATTTCCATTTAATTGTAAAAGATCTCAAAGAGTTTTTATTTTAAAACTAACAAACAAATCAATAAGACCCCATGATAACACACCTCAGGTCCATAATTTAAACTATGAAAAAAAAATACAGAACAAAATTGAGACAAAAGAATATATTCACTTTTTCCCTATGTTAATAGATTTATTAAACTAAAAGTACTTCAATATTCCCTTGCAAATAGTTAGGGGAAAATAAGTAAAATAAAGCAAGAAGTAATCTAGTTTATATTAGTTAGGGATTCTAGTATTATAGATCACAATTTTAAAATCCTATTTAATTTTTCAGCATAATCTCTATAACTCAATAGCGAGTAAAATAAAATCAATTTTTGGCTTACATGCTTTGGGACTATTAATTTGTGAGATAGTTTTCTAGTGAAATTTAAGGACTTAAGGCTAATTTAGCCAAAGATTAAAGAACAGAACCCCCAGGTGAATGATCGCACATAAGAAAATCATGATGTAAAATTTAAGGAGGCTGAGAATTGGGAAGATAAGTGAAACATGAATTCAGAGAATTTTCAGCATATTCCATAAAGATGAAAATAAAGTACTTCACAAAATCAATTATAAAATGTTACATAATTCAAAGTTATTAAAACTACCTTTATCAGTCACTACACTGGCTCCTTTAAAGGCAGAAACTGAGCAGTACCTAGTTACAGGGCATGATAAGACAAACTAGTTTTCTGATAATTAAGAACCAACCCTTTAGTTACTAAGACTTTGTAACTTATTGTTTTTGAGATATGCCCCATTTTCTCTATGACATAAGGTAGTACTTTCTTAAGATCTCAGTAATATCACAATTACTAATTCAGAAAGGGCAGTAGAGACCCAGGAAAAAAAATCAGAGATATGGAGTTGGAATCCTACCTCCCTCGATTCATAGCCATGGAGACATAGCAAGCTGCTTATCCTTGCTTGGCCTTTTCCTTCACCTGTAAAATAAAAACTCCACCTTCTTAGGGTTGTGGTAAGAATGACTGAGATATTGCACAGTATACATTTAATAGCTGTTATCCTTTACTACTATTTTAAGTTTTTTATTATATTTATTATACATAATCATATATAATATATATTACATGTATGCTATATGTTATATATTATGTATTTTGTATATTATTATATATATTATACTTATATATAATTATACTACTATTTTAAGTATTTTATTCTACCTTGTGCTAAATAAACATAAAAAACTCTTTCTGAAGTTATTTCGAGTTCCATGTATTCCACTCTGGAAATAAAATTTTAGAAATTGATTGGAATGCACAAGTGGATGCGCATGCTATGAAATATTTGATCCTAGTTCCTATGCTAAATCATTTCTTAAATGCTTAGTTTAAAAATAATCATTTGGGTTTTCTAAAATGCTCACCATATGTTTTATTTTTACATCACTTATAAAAGTGGATTAATGAATATGCAGCCTCCTGGCATTTAAGGCAGTGTAACTTGTCTACTTTTCTAGAATAAGAAAGCAAAACTTCTTTTCTGTACTTCCATGAAATCTTGTTCTTCATTTTCACTATTGTTGTCTGTTGACTATTTCTCAGGCTTTGACACCTTACCCATTAGTCTTTATTATTAATGTGAGGAATCTCATCATCTATACAACTAAAAGGGGCCTTCATTCACTCAATTATTCAACAAGCAAGCAAGCATTCTGGAGGATGTGCTGCTTTTTGTTTCCTAGGATCTGCTGTAAGTTTATTATGATACCAACTCATTTAATCCTTATAACTAGACACTTATCCATATTTTATAGCTGAGGAGATTGAAACTTAGTGAAAACAAGCAACTTGTTCAAGGTCACACAATTAGTCAGTGGTGCAATCAATATTTGAACCCAGTGCCCACAGTTTCAGGATCCACTATATTGTGTGATCTCACTTGCTGTGGTTATTGGACTTACAAGGGAGATACCTAGCCTGATGTTTCAAGGATGGGTGGAAGTTAAGATCATTTTGGAAGATCTTCTTACACACACACACACACACACAAAGCTATACAAAATGCACTTCTTTATAAAATCATTGTCCTTTAATATTAATAGTAGTTAATAGTTATTAAGCTCAATACTCTTATAAGAACTTCATGTTTGCTATCTCATTTAGCTCTTTGATGTAGGTAATACTACTGTCTCCATTTCCTAGATAGGGGAATTGAGGAACATAGAGGATGAATTTCCTGAATTTAGTTACACTGTTATTGAGTGGTATGCCCAAAATTCAAACTAATACTTTTAAAACATATGCTACTGCTTCACTACAAATAACAAAGTCAGTTACCTTTCACCAAACCACATTGTTCTTGGTCTATTTTAATTGCTAAATTTTAATACAATGTCTGTTTCAAACAAAATTTAAAAAACACTTAATATTATAGCTAAATTTTAAAAATCCTGGTATAATGGTTCTTTGTATTCAACTATCTTATGGAATCTCCTTTAAATCAGTTCACATTCTGAAAAACATCTTAATTCATTAGTATGTATTTTTAAACAAGAACAGACAAAAATAAAGTGAAAATTCATTCATTTATTTATCCAAAAAATCTATCTATCCATCCATCCATTCATCCATCAATCTAGAGAGTATTTACTGTGTGCCAAGCATTGTTCTGTGTTAGAGATGCACTGGTGAATAGTCAGATAAGGCTCCATCTTCTTGGATCTTATCTGCTAATGAAAATATTCATAAAGTCTATCTCTGCCTTCTTGAGGTTAGTATTTTCTTTAAGCTGAAGTACTTATTGGGTGGAGTCAAGGATAACAACTGGATTTCTATTCGGGGCTGATTAGGTAACTCAGAAAACCTACCCTGAGATAGAAAATTTTAGAAAGGAAGCAATTCAGTGAAAAAATATGATAGACACACTTTTGAAAAATAAATTTTATTGTGTATATTTGAAATTGTTGTACCAGTGAGTCTAAAGTGCCTGTGGAATGTCAGGTTGTGGGTTAAGTCCAAAGGTGAGATCTGACAGGTTAGCTGCAGCGGAAGCAATGACAGGGAACGTGACTACCTGGAGAGAGTATAACCACCTTTCAGAAAACAAAACAGCTCAGGCCCCCACACATCCTCTAGAAATTTTTGGCATTCTCAGTATGTCTCCATAGAGCTGTCAAAGGAGTTTCTAAGATATCACATCACTTATTTATTTCAAATTCTTCAGCCTCCTTTCTTGCAAGTTTGCAAACACTAACTTTTCCCCGGTCCTCCATTTGCCTGGGTTTCATACTCATCTGCAGGGTTGTAGTTTCATGTAGTTGTCCCGAGACCCCATTTGCCCTGGACCTATGGTGTGTGTCCCTTCCTCTGCCCGGAAAACCACCTCTAACTATATGCCCTCAGGAAGCTCCTGTCGTCCTGTCCTCCAATTCCTCAAGGAAGCTTCGCCTGACAGTGAAGTCTGAATTAAACTTCCCCCTAACAGGATTTCATCACATCCTATATTTATTTCTACTCTAGCACTTATCACCTTGGTTTTATTGCAGCCATCACTTTGTCTTCTGTCTACTTCCACTATGGTACATACTTTGTAGATGATGGAATTCCAGAGTTTATTTTGCTTTTTAATCTCTACTGTTTATGTCTGGTTCCAGGGACTCACACATGTTTATTGAATTAAAAAAATGAAATTTAATTCCACCTTTGGATTGTATTAATTTCAATAGAACAGAATTGAATTTCTATGAGGCTTACTGGTAAAAATGAAAGTACAGTTGTTGACAATAAAATAGCCTCACACTGTCCTGTTATCATTTCCAATATGTGAGATCATGAATTGTGGAATCTTATGAAGAATGTGTCATTTTTTAAACTTCCAGATATATCTTTGCTTTTGTCTGTCTCTTTTCTTTTGTCCTTCTCTAAAGAATTTAATACAAAGTGAAGAAATGTATCTACAATATCAAACCTCTTCTCATACTCACTGCGATGGGTAGAATTCCCTCTTGTTATAAATTGTCTCAATTCAATTTGTCTCTTCAGCTGCCTTCGGGTTTCTAATAAGTATCTGAAATTCTGGTAATTGGAAGTAGGTAGCATCTATTATGCTTTATTCCTTCACAACCCCATTTGCACATGGTATGTTACAAAGAAAGGAAGCCTTGGTTAAACTCTGTCAAACATAAAAACATATATAGGCCAAGAGACATAAAAAAATTTATTACCACTCTTTCTTTTAACCTGGGAAAACCTCTTACTGTCCTTAGGCCTTTCAACTCATGTTTTGAATAAAGTGTTAAATTTAAGACTAACATATGACATTCTGATGGCAGCAATAGCAAACAGCCCTGTATTACAGTTAAGTGACAGTTTCTTCTGTAAAATGGACAAAAAGAATGACAAATGAGGCTGTATATCAAAAGTCATTCTGTGCTTGCCGTATTCTTGTCCTTAATGATGAAATCTTTCTAAATGACCGAAGTACTGCAAAGTAGTCATTTTTTCAATAAAAAATATTATATCTAACATTCCATATATTGCACTGATTAACAAAATACATTTTGTATTTTATAAGGACATATGAAGTGTTAAGAAACCAATTTTAAGTGCTAATTTCTGATTAAGATAATATTTATTGCTTCATGATAAATTACACCCAAAACTTAGTAGGTAAAACAACAAATATCTTTTATTTGCTCACAATTCTGCAATAACAGTAAGGCTCAGTAAAGAGAGCTCATTTTTTGCTCCACTTGTAATCTCATGGGGATGAAATGTCCTATATGGCTTTTTCGTTCACATGTCTCAGCAGGACAGTTGGAAAAGCAGAAGGCTGGCTAGGTGCCCCTCTCTCTCTCTCTCCATTTCCACGTAGACTTTCCATATGGTTAGCTTGCTTTACATCACCTCATGGCAGATCCAGATTTCTAGATTTCTCTGGAATATAAAAGCAGAAGCTGCCAGACCTTCATAATGTCTAGGTTCCAATGCCCAGAATGCTGTGTTCAGTTGGTCAAAACTATCACACAAGCCCAGATTCAAGGTGAGGAAACACAGGATCCACCTCTTAAAGGAGTGATCCTATGGTCACATTGCAAAATAACTTGTGGGAAGGGAGCTTAGGGCAGCTCCCCAGCTCTGGTTGTGCAAGTACAGCTCCTCAGATGGAGCTGCTCTTAGTTCAAAGACCTATGGTCTAAAGCAGTGGTCCTCAACTTTTTGGCACCAGGGATCAGTTTCATAGAAAACAATTTTTCCACGGATGCGGCATGGGTGGGGACAGCACAACAGTGCTCTGACATTATAAATAGGTATAATTCTTTTTTTTTTTTAAATTGTGGGTTTCCTGTTAAGCAAGTGGTCCATACCCTTAGACAAAAGCCACACTTGTGAACCTATTTAAGATAAATCCCTTTCTATGTTGGGCTTACATCAGTGCCCGTAAGAGTCTCAAAGGCCATTTTACTTAGAAGAGAGAACCTAGGAAGCATACTTTGGTGGATTTATAATGTCCATTTCTCTGGCTGAGAGTGTTTAGGAAGTACCGTCTAAAATTTTTCTGAGGTTTCAAAAAAATTAAACCTTTGTTTTAATGTTTATTCTGAGGGTATATTTTATTGGGGGCACTTGGGATTTGACCTGTGTCCTGAAACCATTTCTTACTTTGGTAATATTTTTTCTAGACAAGAATGAGAATGAAAAACAATTTTAATTCCAAACCTTTCAAGTCCTGGCTCCTTTAATGCTTTAAATTCTGCTTGAATACTTGAAAACTTCCTTCTTTATCTTACTACTCCTAAACTTTGCCATAGTCAACTAAAAGAAGGCAGTTAGCAGTTTCAACATTCTGCTTGAGAATCTTCTTAGATCACAAGATCATTAGATGTTCTTTATATTGTTCACGTTTCCCCCAGGTAAAAATTTTTTCTTCCAGTAGATCACTCAGGGTCCCTGTCGTCCAGCTTTCAGTAGCAACCTCACCCTGCTCTTGCACACTCTACTAACAACCTCCTTGAGAATGTTAAAGTCTCTGCCTGGCACCTGGTCCAAAAGATAAGGTCATATGTTTTATCTCTATAGTCTGTAATTATTCCACTTCTAGGTACCAATTTGTTTTCAAGAATATTTTTTGCTAATGGCATAAAATGACCAAAAAATGTTTGTCAGTGAGTTAAAGCAATATGCAATTTATTTTCACACAATTCTGCTATTTGGTGGAGCTTAGTGAGGACATCTCATATGTCTCATGTGATATCTATTAGGCTGGAACATCCAAGCAAATGTTCTGATGCTTTAGCATGAATAGTTGGAAAAGTAGACAACTGGCTGGGCCATTCCCAGTCAATCTCAGCATCCATTTTTTTCCTCTCCCTCCCTCCCTCCCTGCCCCTCTCTCCAGCTTCCTGTTACCATTCCATATGGCTAGCTTGGACTTTTTCACATAGAGCATGACCATCTCAGGTTACTTGGACTTCTTACTTGGTGGCAGCCTTTCCCCAGAGCACAAAAGCAGAAGCTACCAGATCTTCTTAATTTCTAGGTCCCTAAAATATCACTATTTAGGGAGTCCTAAAATATTATTTCTGCTGCTTTCACATTGCTGTCACCGGGTCAGCCAATATTAAAGAAGAAAAGAAATGACTCTACTTTTGTTTTTATTTTTTTCTTTGATTTCTTTAATCATTTTTAACTTCCCCATCATATTTACTTTTATTTGATATTCTTCTGAACAGTTAAATTTATATCTGAATACAAATAAATTGAATGATGCTCAAATAGTAAATGTAATAAAAATGTAAGAGAATAATAAAAACTTAAGAAAACTATAAAAATGCAATTTTTAAATTTTTTAATGTAAAAGCAGTTAAACATTCCTTAATACAAATTCCAACAGCTATTTAATTTGAATTAATTTAGATTGATTTTTCTAATAGATACACTTTGAAGGTAAAGAAACTTCAAAACATGTTAGTTCAGCATGAGACATACGTTTGTCATTGGCGGAGAAGAGAAAGGGAAATAAATTAGGTTTCTACTTGTTTTGAATAACGTATGTGTTATCTTCCTATGGTTGACCAAGAATCTTTTCAGCAAAAATGATTAAGTATTAATATTGATTTTTATTTTTTCAGTATGCTATAAATGTTCTTAAATTGGAGAGTTATATAATTAGAAACTCATACAAAATTTTAGTAGAAAGTCAGATTAGAGATCACAGGGTTCAAATCATTCCACACTTGAGAAAACTGAGTGGAATGACTGAACTAAGTTCCAACAACAATTAAGAACAGAAAGAGCAGAACCAAAGTTAGCTGTTGCCAAGAATAGGTCTCTTTTGGTCTTCACAAAGAATTCTCGATGGAATTGCTTGGTCTCTAGATCTCTGTTGATCAAAAATTGCTGAAGAAAACAGGAAAGGGCCTAAAGGCTAAATTTACATGGATAAGAAATAAAAAGAAATCAATTGTGGAAAAATAAATCTGGACTGTTGAAGAAGGTGGAAAAAGGATGCTTGGTGTGAGTCAGAAAAAACAAAAGAGAGGACAGAGTAGAGAAAAGAGAGGAGCTTTGGCCCAGCTACTAAAAATGCGGGATTTATGGAGAAAGAATGATATCTAAAGATGCTTCTTAGGAAATCTTGTGGTATGACTACTCTAATTCTGCCTCTCTTTGGTCTTTTATGAATTTTCAGTGAAGGCATATCTTATATTAAATTAATTAATTTTTTATTGCAGAATATTACGGGAGTACAAACGCTTTGGTTACATACATTGCCTTTACACCACCTAAGTCAGAGCTACAGGCATGCCCATCCCCCAGACAGTGCACTCCTCACCCATTAGTTGTGAATTTACCCATCTTCTCCACCTCCTTCCCTCCTGCATGACACCTGATGAATATTACTTCCATGTATGCACCTAAGCATTGATCAGTTAGTGCCAATTTGATGGTGAATACATGTGGTGCTTGTTTCTCCATTTTTGTGATACTTCACTTCGAAGAATGGACTCTAGCTACATCCAGGATAATACAAAAGGTGCTAGTTCACCATTGTTTTTTATGGTTTAGTAGTACCCTATGGTATACGTATATCACGTTTTATTAATCCACTCATATATTGATGGTCAGTTGGGTTTCCACATCTTTGTAACTGTGAATTGTGCTGCTATAAACATTCAAGTGCAGATGTTTTATCATAGAACATCTTTTTTTCCTTTAAGTAAATACCCAGTAGTGCGATTACTGGATGAAATAGTAGTTCTACTTTTAGTTCTTTGAGATATCGTCATACTACTTTTCATAGAGGTTATACTAGTTTGTAGTCTGACCAGCAGTTTATGTGTGTTCTATTGGATGTGTAGCATGCAAATGTTTTCTCCCATTCTGTAAGTTGTCTAGTCTCTTATATTTTAATGATATCGTGGCATTGTTTGCATTTCTTTTTGTTGTGATAAAGTGAAATTTAAGAAATAAGAAAGAATGTTTAACTTAATTTGTGTTATAGTTAGTCTAAGACATCTTACATTGAACTGTGCTACTATTCCGACCCACCATTTGTTAGAGTGATGATTTTGCATCCTTTTAATGAAATAATAGCCAACATATATTGAGCATATGTTCTGAGCCAGAAGGCCTATTAAGCACTTTATAGAAAACATTTAACTTACTTATCACAACAACATTAAGAGGTAGGAACTTTTATTATCTCCATTTAAAAACAAAGAAATTAAACTAAAGTTAGAAATATTAAAAAATTTGTCTGAGTCAGAGGTAATAGGTTACAGAGGGAAGAAAGGTCATTAGGACATGAAAACATTCACTAATAAAGTTGACTCCTTCCCACTCAAGCATGCCTGTCAGAATAGTGTGTGTGATTTATCCTATCACATCAACATCAAAGTGTAAGTCCACTGCACTCTTTGCCAATTGTCAAATGTTAAAACAGAAGGCAAATCCAATGCAAGTTGCTTATAAAAGAAAAAAGCTACATATTTTGCAAAAGATGAACGATTTCTCAATATTAATTAAACTGACATGGAAAACAGCTGAATTATATGCAAAATCACAGATAAATGAGAATATAGCAGTATTAGATCAACTAAGAATTAAGGAAAAGAAGGTCCACAAGGATAGTGTCAAGACAAGCACTTTACAAGAGAATTATTTTAATTTTGACAGATTAAATGAGGCCCTGGAAAAAACTAACAAAATCTTAGAATAGTTTCATGATGATAATCCTACTTATGACACTGTTGTTGAAGTAAAAATCAAAATAAAGTAAAAGATGTTATTTCATATTATTACATAGTTTTATTGGGAGGATTACATCCTCTCCAATTAACCCTGTAGGGGGAGAAACCTCAGAAATAATCAATTCTGATTCTTTCTATGTTCTATATAATTAAACCCTAATTACCATATTTTTTTGTAATTAGTTCAACATAAGATATGAAAAATCAGAAATTTACTTTTGTATTTTCAAATAATATCACAAGAAAATACTTTTGCGTATTTACTATGATGCTTCGAAAGAGTTTGTAAATAGATTGTTTTCAAGTGGTCTTGTCAGAATGCCAGTTATTCTTAGACACTTCATTAGCAACCTCTACTTCTCAAAATAGAGAAGTCTTCCACATCAATAGAAAAAATTATTTGGACTCTTTCTCTTATCACTCAAATAACTATTATGATTATGGAAGATATATTCTAGTGTTTTAAACATTATTTTATAAATTTCTACTAAAATTTTGCAATATATGATCTAGGACTAGGTTCCTCTACTCACATGTAGTGAGTTTCTATATAGATATTGTTGGTAAAGCAAATTTTCTTTCTATATCTCACCCATTGTCTTTCCTACTTATTGCCTGAAGACCAGAAGTTGATGTGATGATGTGAAGTTGAAGCTTTTATATAAAATTATGAGGAGCTAAAAGGCAGCACCAACTCCAACAAACATATTCTTGAGGGTTTCTTCTATTTGATATCGTCACTCCAAACTGAGTGTTCAAATAATCTATGTAGACTAAATGAAAAATGATTCTGGAAAAACTCGACTAAGTAACCTAAAACTAAAAGACAGTATAATATTCAGCTTACTCTAGGTCCAAGAAAGCTTCTAAGAAAATACTTGGAATGACATAATAAAAGCATGTTCTGTTGCTAAATGTTATTTTCATGTATGAGTCTGTCTTAATGTTCAAAATAATAGTTGTAAATTCAGAGGATAAAGGAAAAAGAAAAGTCTCTGATATCCAAAACAATGATGAGGCCAGTTATATAAATATGGTATGTACTAAGTTACAAGCAGCTCTGAAGAAAAAGAAATGCAATTGTTAAAGCAATACTTTTGTGATCACATTTTCCTCAAATCTAAGAGAAGTTTAATTTATATTATATGTGTGAGAATTTGTTTTGAGGAGTTGTTGCTTTTATTATAGAAACAATAGAAGAGTAACTAGAAAATTTAATTAAAGTCTTCAAAAGTGAGTCTGACAACATTTTAGTAGACTAAAATCTTTAATTCTATTTTTAAATGATATTTGTATAATATGGATTATATTATCTCATTTCTTCAAATTTAGCTATAACGTGAATGCTTCCCTGACCCTTTAAGGAAAACCCGTCTTCTCTAATTTGTACTCCTATAGCATTGGTTACATATTCCTTTAGCAGTTATCACATTTTCTTGTAATCAGTTCTCTATGCGTTTGTGACTTCCTCTGGACAGTGAAGTTGTTGAGAACACTCATGGCATTTATTGGCATTTCTAGCCCCAGGTTTTAGACAAGTCTTGGCACATAGTAGGTACCAAGAACATATTTTATGATTAAGTCATAAAGAAATGTTTTCTTTAAAAATATATTCTTATACTTCTTAATCAATGGTGTGATGATCACAATATATAGTTCTATGTTCTTTGTAGCTACATTTTCTGGAAAGGGTCACTTTTTGTATGCATTGTTGTATCCAAAAAACTTACAGCATGTTTGTTTCTGAGATTGATTTTCCTTGAGTTTTCAAGGAAAAACACTTCTGAGTCCCTTTGCTGCAAAAAGCTGGATCAACTAAGCCTTCTTTTTCTCTTTGTTGTGCATCTGAGAGCCCACAAGGCATAGGAGCAGAATAACATATGCATTGAAAACTAGTCCTTTACATTCTGCCCTTCTTTAAGAAATGGTTACTTTCTTTCACATTCACTAACCTAGCTAGTAAATTTCATGTTGTAATAGGAATATCGGTTTTCTATTTATTGTAGCATTCAGCAGGCACATTGCACATAAATAGAGCTGCACCTCTATGGCTATACTGTATGTATATTGTAATAAACAAGTTAAAAGAAGGGAGAATGAGAGAAACACATTTTCCATCCAAAGTTTCAAATTTAGATTCTGATAACTGGAACTACTATTTCATAATTGAATTTCCAAAAACTCTAACCTAACAAAAAATGTATTCACAGTTGAGAAAAAACAAGTTATACCCCTCCCTCCTTCCTCTCATATATTACTTCCAGGTTAGAAATAGTACCAAGTATGGTGCACCAGGAAGGTCTAGCCCAAGAGGCAGGTCAAGATAACATGGCAGCACAGAAGAAGAAGCCCTAGCTAACTTTTCAGCTAGTGTACAGTATCTTCAGCAATATCCTATGTTCCCATCTCTGGCACAGAGGTGCAGTGTATACCTCCAAACACCCCCATATGAGGTCAGAGTGTGGGGAAAAAATATGTGAAGTCAGAATTTTCATAGAATGGTCAAAATTATAAAACCAGGTGGTTATGAAAGGCAAATTATTTAATGTTTTTCTCTAAAGATTAGTGTCCTCATTTACATTTTGGGATAATACCTACATTAAAATTAGAATCATGAGAATGAAAGTTCCTGCTATAACTAAGTAAATTAAGTGAGCTCAAATTATTAATGTTTTGGTTATCGCTTGTTAAAATGACAGAGGTCTTTTGGCCCATATTTAGAAAATGGCTTAAATTATGAAGAGACTTGAAAACCATTTGGCTAGTGGAGCTACAGAGTTAACAATTTTCCAAATATTTATTGGATTGGTATGCAAAAGAGATGAGTCTTGCTTTACATGGTAGCATAAGGCAGAATAAGAACTATTATAGACTGAAAGAGTCCTCCTAAAATTCATATGTTGAAGACCTAACTTTCAATGTGGCTGAATTTGGAGACAGGGCCTGTGAGACGTAGTAAAACTCAAATGAGGTAATAAGGGTATGTCCCTGATATGGCTGGTGCCCCTATGAGAAGAGGAACAGACACCAGCAATCTCTCTGTCCATCTACTATATAAGGACAAAGTGAGAAACAGGCCCTCTACAAGCCAGGAAGAGAGCTCTCACCAGAAATTGATCTCACCACCTTGATCTTGAAATATCTAACTTCCAGAACTAAAAGAAAATAAATTTCCTCTTATTTAAGTCACCCAGTCTGTGGTACTTTGTTATAGCAGCCTGAGAACTAAGATAAAAACTAACATAGTTACAGAAAGACAATCGCAGTGTAAAGTAGAAATGCTTTTCAAAATCTAAGAATAAACGACACAATTCAAGTGGTTCATAATTTCCATAACTGGAGAAATTCAAGCATAGGCTGGCAAATCATTTTGCAGGGAGTTTCTTAAAGTTAGTCAAATATCGGAAGCATTTAGATTAGGTTAATGTTGCTCAAACATTGGTTAATAGGCAAATGCCAGTTTTCATCATTCTTGGGTAAAATAAAAATTTTTCTTTCAATGTGACATATTTATTTAAAAATAAAAATACTTTCTTAATCTTATCTTTTCTATATTTTGACAATAGAATATTCTTTATTTGAAATCATAATATATGATGGTTGTTAATGTTCTTACTGAGAAAAATGATAAATTGACAACCTAAGTCCTCTTAATATGTTTGTAAATTTGGATTGTGCATTATATTTGGAAGTCTGTAAGAATAAAGCTAGAGGACTGTTATTTTATCTTAAACTACCCCTTCCCCAATTTTTTGATTCTTAATCCTTATGACCTCTAAATAAGAAAGGTAGAATATTGGATAGAAAGGGGAAATCATACATAAATTTCTCTTTGATGACAAAATCATGAATGCTCTTTACACTAGAATCACTTGTCCATTGCTTGCAGTAACCATCCAGTTGGGATTTTATTTTCATCCTTCTTTGACACAGGCTGTTGTCTTTCCTGTTACTGCTTTACCTACGCTCAACTGTGAATTTCTTCTGTTTCCATTTTCTGGCATCACATTCTCGGCTTACTTTAGACACTGTCTCAACTCAGCATGACCTCAGAATACTCCTTTCTGCGTGTATGTATATCATATCCCTCATGATTTGGTTTCTGGAATAGACCCTGCAGAGTGAAACAACCAAATTCTAATATTCCAGCTAAGACACTGAAATCCCCATACATGGCTAACATAGAAATCACAGGAAAGCTCTTCATCCTGAGATCTGAGAGTGGATAATTTGGGAGTGGAGATTGAATAATCTTTTACTAGAAGACCCCAGTTGAAGCTATTCAGACCATACTCCTTGGGAAGGAATTGCAGCCCTAATACCTATGGACACCAGAGCATTTCTTCAGCAATTTATTGCAGTTGCTTTCTTTTAATGATGAAATTTAACACTGTATTGTCCACTAAGCTTTGCCACTTTGAAGTGTGTTCAACCTACCAAGCATAGCTATGAAGCAACATAACTGATTGGCATCTTCTGGTAAAAGAGACATCGAGGTGCTATTTTGACGGTCTCTATTTGGTTGCAAGTATTGAGCACAAAGCCCATTTCACAAGCCAGACAAAGAGAGACAAATAGGTCATGTTCTCACCCCTAAGTCGGTGCTAATAAAAACTGAAGACATGGACATAGAGAATGGAATGAGAGACAATGGAGACACAGAAGAGTGAGAGGATGGGAAGGGAGTGAAATGATGAGAAATTACTTACTGGGTACAATATATGTTATTTGCGTGATAGATACCTCAAAAGCCCTGACTTGACCATTAGGCCAGTAACTAAATTGCATGGGCACGCCATAAATTTCTATTTTTAAAATTCTCATTTCTGATACAGATTGGCAAAGGGACCACCAATAGACACCAACTGGGAAAATGAAACAAGTTTAGCTTTTATAAATGGTACAGAAAGAATTCAGTACAGTCAGGATATTCAATAAGAAGTTCAGCATCATTATCCAATGACAGATGAGATGTGTTCATTTAGATCACCAAAAGACATCTGAATCCTATCAGATCTTCTGGAAATTTCCCTGATTCCTTCAGTCACAGCTTTATACGCATGAAGTTAAAGCCGTGTAGAACACAGCCTTGCTTTAATAACTGATGGAAAATACTCCTTGTTGACCACATTCACTTCTTGGCATTACACTGTATCAAGGTTCAAAAAACCATAGCCCCTGGGCCAAATCTGACCTGCCACCTATTTTCAAATTGATGTGTCATGGCAACACAGCCACACCCACTTTTTAATGTATTGTCTAGGGCTGTTTCACACTATGAGGGCAAATTTGAGCAGTTGAGACAGAGACCAAGTGCCTCTCAATGCCTAAAATGTTTACTTTCTGTCCCTTTATGGACAAAGTTTGCTGGCTTAAGTATTATATAACTACAACCAGAACACTTAGGCCTGATACACTTCACTTCTTTCATCAACAAGTTTCCAAAATTTTGTTCAAAAGCATCCCTTTATTTAGTGCTATCAAACTTGAAAAACGGTAAGTTAGCCGGATCTGTCTTGAGAGTTGAGGAACATCCTCCACACTTCTACCAGAGCCTTGAAGAAATATTTTTAAATAATTGGCAAAAAAGAATAGGCAATTTCTTTGTATCCCTTTCCGATGAAAAATAAAATGTTAGTTGTTCTATATCATCTTAATTTAATTTATTTGGCATTAGGATTTGACTGTGATCTCTTTAAACTGGAAACAAGAGACCACCCATACACAGCAAGTTATTGTTGTTGTTTACTTTGTTCAATATATACGATGTTCCCTGAAAAAAAAGGTCATCAACAGTTGTGTATATAATTCTGTCCTAAGAAACAAATGACCGGAGTCTGAGTTCTAATTATTTTCACTTTCATTTTTTTAAATATAGTTTTTTCACTACATATTTTAATTATTTTGTTTTGATTCAAATTACTTAATGTCATGCACATAGTAAGTGGCCAAAGAGAACCATTCAATAAATGCAAATTGATTCTACCCCCAGAAATAGATGTTGACTAATTCAAGTTTAATGAGCCTCAAAATAGCATTTTAAGTACATTTTTATTTTTTATAGACTTTAATCATATCTGTCTTTAGGGCTTGGATTTTGAAAAGCTAAAGAACTATTCTGGGCTAATTAAGCTTGCTCACCTGACAGGTTTTCCAAAGCTCACCAGACTCTCTGCTCAGGGCAACATCAACCACAGTTACAATAGGAAAGAGAAAAAGGAGATTATGTTGAAACAGGTTTTGCCAATTTGGAGACAATCCCATCCTCAAAAATCACTCTACATAACAATGTCACATATTACTTCAAAATTGTGTGTATTCGGCAAACACTGGATAATTGTGTCATCGCTACACCAAAACCTGAAGCCTGTGCAAAAATGCCTCCTCTCTGATCAAGAGAATTCTTCCAATGGGTGAAGATGTAAAAAAGGTTGAAATTTAAATGATCAGGAAAATGTGAAATTTAAAGCATGTTACTAAGCACAGGCTAAGAATATTAATTTTGGTTGTTTTGAATTCTTATTTAAATATTCAGAAATATAATTATTCTGCACTTAATTAAACACATTCTCCTAATATTTAAGCTGCTTCAGGGGGAAGAGGCTAAGTAATTTTGGAAGCTCTGCCAATTCTCACGAGACATCAGTACAGCATGTAATTTTCAAAAGAATAAATTACTAGAGTAAATAGCATTTAAATGGCAAGTTGGCAAGTGAGATCAAACACACAAAAAACAATAATTCCAAGCCTCTACGTATAACTTTTTTTTCGTTTTTATAGTGGATAATTAAATAATATTAAAAAAAGTCATGTTGTAATGTTGGACCTGAGATCAAACTTCACTTTACAATTAAAATAAGGCTACACGTCAGTATTGCCATTGCAGAGAGGGAAACTTGTAGGTGTGTGGTCAGAAGTAAATAAGACAATGCACATAAAGATTTGCAGAGTGTCTGGCACCTTAAAATGTCTGATGAAATGCTAAGGTCTTCCCAGATTCCCTGAACTGGAAATTGCCTTGTCCTTCATAGAACTCCTGCAGTAGCTCATCCCTTGTGGACCTCTCCCGTGGTACTTGCCACATGCTAATGATACGAATGTTATCTGTTAACTCTCCTAGGGAAAGCTCTTCCTGATTCATCTTTGTATCCCCTTAATATCTTCTATCTTATGCACAGTAGCCACTCAATAAATATTTGAATTAAAGTTTGAATAGACTAATGTACGCCGAAAACAATAAGTTACAGTCTCCCAGGAAATAAACTACTCAGGTAAGTGATTTTAGACTTTTTTAGAAGCTTCTGCAACTCTATTAGGAACATGGATTTGGATCAAATAACCCAGGCTTCAGTCCCCACCTAACAGTTAATATTGCAGCACTGCTTGCATGGAAAAAAAATCAGTGGATACAAAGACCCATGTAACAATTATTTCATATCCAATAAAAGTTAGCATAAAAACATCTGTGTTAAGAACTATGTAAAACTACTCTGATTTTTAAAAAATGTTTTCTCAATTCTCACAAGAGCCCTATGAAGTAAAAAATTTATTATCCTCATTTTACTAATGAGGAAACTGAGGACTGTGAAAGTCACATAGCTAATCAGTAGGGTTAGAATTTAAACTTGGGCAGTTGACTCCAAACTTGATGCTCTTAATTAATCTGTATGCAAAACTCTCTGTTTCCCAATGTGTAGTGTACACACACTCAAGAAACTGTGAGATAATTCTAGGTAGCATGCGGACAAATCCTTATTTTTTTTCTTTTAATTCTATGTTTATTTTAGTGTGGGTTGATATAACCTGCCCATCAACTTGTGATTTGATGAGTATTTTTGCTTAGGATAAGATTAGAGTGAGTAGTGGTATTGATCCTGAGTTATTTTAGAGAAACATATGAAGTAAATAGTAATATAGGAGGTATTCTGCTACAGTGGCAATTATATGGTGGTTTGTAAATGACTGAAGTTTAAGAAACCATATTAAGGAATATCCTGGAAAAGTGCTTCCTAAATTTCAACTCTTGAGAATATATATATTCTTTCCTGATACATAAATAAAAATTTGATAATTATATATGTGGTATATACATAATAATAATTAAGCGTGATGTATACATTTATAGTATTTATATAATTATACCTCATATATTCATATACATGCATACCTTAATAGAATTAAGTAATAGAAATGGTAGGGCGTTTAATGACACTTTATACACATTTCATAAAGGAAATTCCAAACTATTCTGCCATAGTATGCAGAAACAACTTACTGGGAAATTAAAGAATATCAAATTTTTATTATATCTCAAATTATGGAAAAAACAGAATGTTACATGAAGAGGGAAAACAATGTAGGTGAAACTTGAAGTTGAGAAAATCATGGCTATTTTTTCAAATGCTTAAATTTTGCATCATAGATTGTGAAAGCTTAAAGAAGACACCAAAAATTCCCTTTTTAATGATGAGAAAACAAACTAAAGTTAAAGCTTCTGTCTTTGCTTTCACTTACCCAGCTATGGAATCAATATGTAGCATATAAGATTAGAACATATATACCCTATATAAAAGTTAACATTTTAAAGTTAACAAAAAGAAATGATAAATAGTGGTGATGGTCCTGGTGCTAGTAATTTTTTGGCTTTGCTGAACCAATCACTTTGGAACTTATTCTAAAACAAATAAGCTTGCATAAAATTGTGATTTAATTTATATTTCCCAGGAAACTGTATGTAACTGTTTATATCTGACATGAGTGAAGTTATCCACTTCCATCTCTGCCAGAGTTTTCTAGAATAAGTCAGGGGATTGTCTGAATGTCTAATACATGATTATACTAACTATTTGTTTTTAAAAGATCAAACAAACCTCGTATTATAAACTGAACTCTATCATTTTGGTTGTTTTGGATGACCATCTAGTGCTTTTAAGCTGTTTTGAATGACTGTTTTTGCCACCAATAAGAGCAGTGTTCAGGCAAGCCTTTGTGGCTTCATTACCGTAGCTAATCTCTGGTGGCTTACACTGCCAGTTGCTTTTCTTTGTATTTACAAATTCACTCCTAATACACGAGATTTTCTGTACCTGTGGGATTCTGACAGCCCCAGCACAGATGTTCCCTCTGCCCCATCAGGCTGAAAAAGCTAGATTGCAGGCAATAATGAACCCACTTGGCAGGGCTGACTTCCCAGCTGCCAGTCCTAGGTACCCTCAGTCTTCCTTCGTCCTTTCTTCCTGGTGGTGGTGTCCCTCAAGCCCATTGTCCCTGCACTTTCATTAGCTTCTTTCCATCAATTCATGTTCTCACAAAAGAAACCGATCAAAGCAATTATAGCAAGTTGCTAAATGTTTGACAATTTAATATGCTTCCTCTCCCAGGAATATTTACACTCAACAAGCTAAAAGCCTTTATCCAAAAGGATCCATTTCGGAGGGGAGAATTTCTGGCATCAACAAGCCAGGAGGGGAAAGTTTTTATTTGTTTGTTTCTGAGATTTTCCTAATGTTCTTAAAATTACACCAGATCTGTTTCAACAAAGTGATAGAAAGATCCCCTAAATTCACCATACTGCCATTTATGCACAAGATTTCCAAATACCTAATCTAGAAGACACACAGGTAATAATGGAGAAAGGAATTTTTACAAGACAAAATATTTTTAATTTAGAACTCACAGGATTGCCACAGGCTGAAATGAAGTATAATGTTGAAGCCCTAGTGCATTTGGACTTAAAGCCATAAGGTCTCCCATTTTTAACTAAGTTTTACAGGCTATTGCTCAGACAGATTTTTGTGTACCACTAGTATAATATTATGGCATTGATTCTAAAAACGTATGCCAGGAATAAAGCAGGAAATAGAGCAGATAGCGTCCTTATCTTTATGAAGCACCTAGTAACATCACATTATACTTTTTCCTGTGTGTATTTGTCCTTATCCCTACACTAGAAGCCACTCTAGGGCAGGGATGTATCTTATTCAGCCATCTGTCGATAGCCCGTAACAGTTTCTAGTGAATCCAAAACTCTTGACATGTAGTTGTTGAATGAATTTTAGAGAAGTGTTGCTGTAGGACCTCATTAAAAGCCATCAGGATGGACTGTGTAATTAGTGGAAATTAATAATTTTGAAGGGAGTTGGGCAAGAAGAGAAGGTTAGAGGATAGGCAGTTGCAAAATTAACAATAAAATTATATTTTCTCAATGGGCAAGAACAAGTATTGTTCTTAATGATGCTGTACCTCTCCCTTCCATACAGATATAAGAACAGGAGCTTTAAAAATGAGTAAGAAAGTATGTCTGCATTTATTTTGTTTTTCCATCCTGTATATTTTATCAGATCGCCTATTCAAACAATCGGTCAACAGATACTTATTAAGGACTTGCTCTATACAAACACTGAGATAGGTACAAGGCAAGATGAAAAGACAGGCATCCATTTGAATTTACCACATTGGTGGCTTTGACAAGGGTTGTATGGGTTAGTGAGGAAAGAAGAAACATTGAAAAAAAATAAAGATAATAGCAATAGCCGACTTCCTCATGATTTGCTCACAAGTGAATACATGATAGTGATACTAGCAAACATGTAATGAAAACCTAAGGGCCAGATACTGTTTTAAAATATTTTATGTGTATTAACTTATTAGAGCCCCACAGTAAGTGAGAATTGGGTACCATATAATCTTTCTCATTTTACAGATGAAGAAACCAATGTACTCATGAGTCTATGGTTAGACAGAAAGCAGAGGAACTATAATTAACATCCTTGCTGAAAACCATTGTGAAGGATGCTGAAAAGGCCAGAGATATCAAGGAATAATATTATTTTATCATGGATAATAATAAAACATATTTGCAAATTTCAAATTGAGATGATCCAGTAGAGAGGGACAGTACTGAAAATATGTGTTTCTCTTGAAAACATTTGCTACCATTTTTCAGAAGGAAAAAAAAACAGAGCTTTTGCTCCTCTAGAAGTCTTCACTCATCTAATCAATTATTTATGGACTTGCTATCTATATCTGTTCTAAATGACTACATGGTATATTGAAAGGATTATTATTTTTTCTATTTTTGTATATTTAAATACTTTGAATTTAATAGAAATTATTCTGCCCTCACGTCTCCTTGTAAATGATGGAGGTAGATGATAAATGGAAGCTGTCTATCCATAAATAGTCATAATTATCACTGTAGTGTATCTATAGGTAGATATAGATACAAATATGATACAGGTACATATATAGATATGGGTAGATGAATAAGTGCATGATATAACTATGTGATTTAAAAAGAGACAGAGAAAGAAATTCTAAAATCTGTGAATACTACTTGGTCCAGCCTACCTCTGTTAGAATAATGTTTCCCTGTTTACATTTAAATAAATATATAGAATAATTGAAAATAAATGTTGTGTAGATCAAAACAAGACTGAAAGAATCACAGAATATTCAGTTGTTTTGTTTTTTGCTTGGTTTTTTTTGGTACCTTAAAATTCTAATAGATTGTCATACCACTTGATCAAACTTCACTCACTTTGTTATTGTTTGAAAAACTGAATGTACTGGGTTTCAACACACTGGATTAACCTGTGTACAGACAATCATGGCATTTGAGGCTGTAAGTCTTCAACAGAATAATGTAAGAGTTTACACTGAATGTTTCTAACTTAAAAACATACTTCTCCTTTCCACTGCTTCCTCTGTCACTTCCAAAATAGGTAAGGAAAGACTTGAGAGAGAAGTAGAATTATAGTTGACTATGGGACTTGCCAAGGCAGGATGGGGTTGAGATCAGCCTGTTGCCCAGATCTGTATATCTGACTTTCTCCTTATCCTTTCAAAGTCTGGGTAAATGCTATCAAAATTATTTGTAACAGCTAGACAGTAGGTTAACAAGGAATTCCTGGAATTCCTGGAATTTAGAGGAATGTTTATGAATTATTTCATAAATTTTAAAGTTTGGAATTTGGTAAAATAAATTTCTCGTAGGTAAGTCATAGGGTTACTATCATTCTTAAAGATTTTACATTTTTTCAGACCCTAAAACCTCCTATATAATATTCTTTTTTCTAAAATTGTTCAACCTATATTCCAACATTATAGATAGGGATCTTTAGTAATACTATGACCTGAAAAATATTATGTATGCCTAAAAAAGGTTATCATTACTGTTAGGGACAGGTGTAGGTGGGCAGTGTTAACCATAAGAAAGGAGGCGGAGAACAAAAATGAAGAGGCCAATGAATATGTAGAACCTAACCTGCAATGGAACTTGCGGTTAGGGACTTTTCCCAGCCAGGAGCATGCCCAGAAACTAGAAGCTCATGTCCAAAGGTGACCTTTTCCCCATTAACATACATTAGTGTAGTAAAAATCACACTCAGCAGTGCCATGACAGTTTGCAATTGTCATGGCAACCCCTGGAAGTTATCCTATAAGGACAAAATTGGGGAGGGCCCTTAACTCCAAGAACTCTCCACCCTTTTCCAAGAAAAATAATGACTATTCTACCCACAATTTAACATATCATAAGGCATAGACATAAAAACAAAAATATGTTAAAACCTCAGAGTCTTCTCCACTTGTGAAGATAAATCCACTTCCCCTCAGAATATGTACTTTCTTTCATTTTCTGTTTTGGTGCTGAAACACCTGCCGTAAAAACTGCTTGTGTTAAAGTGCCAAGGTCTATCATCACTCTGTTGCACCATCCCAGCTTGCGATTTTTCCAAACAAGGAGCCAAGGAACTGGGACAACACCCTTCAAAAATCAACCCTGACAACTATTAGAGTCCAAATAGAGGCAATTCTGCAAAATTGCCAAATGGCTTCTTTTTTGACAAGCTTGATTCTGAATCTAAAGTCGCAGGGATCCTGGAAGATGAGTTGGCTACTGGTGTCAACACAGTAGAATCTTCTTTATTTCCACATTTTGTATTTAGTGAACTGTGACTATCGAAAACCTGAGAAGCTGAAGCATTTGACCTAAATTTGCATTTATTTTTATGTTTGACTTCTTCAAGCAATCCTTTCAAATGGAAGAAAGCTACATATTTAACTCTTGCAGTTCAAGGCAAAGACAGAACCTACCTTTTCCTATATTATGCTCTAACAATAATATTGTTATTGGATGATTATTTTAGGAATCGTTCAACTATCACATAGAGGATTAACAAGTTGCAAACCTAGTTAAGTGTTTTAAAGAGTTTCTTCACTTTGTTATTTTAAAATTAAAAAAATTAGGGGGGGAGAAAAAATGGCGGAGTTAGGGTAGCCTCCCGGATCCCTACTTCCAGAGAGGGAGACGCAGATCCTGGTCTGCTACACACAATCGGAGCGCTCTCCCACAAAAACAGCGAGGGGATTCGGTGCAGATTCAGCGGGGGACACACAAATCAGGAAAAAGAATAACAGGAGATAGGAATACAAAACCTGGAGAGTGCGGATATACAACAATAGAGAGAGGAGCATGCGACGGTGGCGCCAGCCTGGCCAGTAAGTGCACCGGGACGAGTCCTGCACGGGACAGTCTAGCTTCCCCACTGACTTACAAGCCCTCCGTGAGGCAGGGGCTCGTGTGAAGTGGATGTAGAATTGGGTCTGGAAACGTGGGACTCAGTGGAGAGGAGACGC